>PVLD010030703.1:0-16554 GCA_004027595.1 Dinomys branickii
TCTTTCTCTTTGGTCACATTTCCTTTCTCTCCCCCCGTCCTCCTTTCTTCTTCTCGTTGTTTTCCTCTGCACTCTCTCTTCTTTCTTGTTCTGTCATCCCCCATGCTTCATGCCACTAGGAACAGTAGCAGCACCAGAAGGACAGGGACGAAGTGTTCAAACAGTGCTTTCTGGGGGCTGAAGTGTTACTTCAGAAAAACTCGCTCAAAAATTTCTCAGACTTTCACAAGTACTTTAAGGAATCTCTAACACGGGATCTCAGTGTGCCAGCCACTTTGGGTTCCAGCATTCCGAGTTAGTTAATACCAAGGATTCATTTCAATGAGACACAAACTCTAAATGCACTGGGAAGTACATTTTATATACAAAGCATGTAACTCTAACTCATCAATTACAACAAATAGACAATTCCTGTTCTGTATCCCTTTTTGTCCAGATATATCCTTAAAAGATACACTCAAATACTAACTTTAAAAGGGATTCAATGAGATCCTTTAAAGATTCTGTAGCTCAGTTTCCCAGGAAACAACTTACTGCTAATCAACACAGCGACAAAACACATGATAACAGAATTTTTCTGAGCCTTTTAGAACCCAAATTCTGCAATATAACCAACAGCATTAAAAGCCAAGGTTATCACAGTCCAACTCTATGGTTCAGTTATTTCTACTGTTGCTAACATTATGTTCCCAGCAATGTCCTTCATTAGAAATTTATAATTATATATTTTTTTAATTTTAAAAGGAGAAGAACAAAAACATTAACAAACAGACACAAAGTAGCACAAGAACAGTACAAGCAAAACTTAATTACAGACAAGATGACAGGGAATTAACAATGGTTGTATTACATATTGATAACTTCAAAGTGTATGCTCAGGAAAACACATATAGACACATAAGATTGATCAAACAACTAATCACTAACTGTTCCTTACAATAAAGCCACATAAGTCAGTAGTGGAACCAAGTTAGCCATCCTCCATATACATAAGTACATACATAGTTATTCCTTTCTTCCTTTTCTTCTTCCCCTCATCCTATTTGCTCTTTACTTTGGAGCAGTTTCCTTTCATACCTCCTAATTTATATTCCCACTTTCAAGTTCTTATAATTATATTTACCTTTTAAATGTTCTTCAGAAAATATTTTCCATGGAACAGGTCTTATCCACTCATTTTACTTTTATTTTTAAGTAAATGGAAGAAAAGAAATTACCACCAAAATTGTAAACATCTCAGAGAATAGAAGATGAGACACAAAGGTTAAACTTTATGTATTATAGCTAGGGTATTATTTCAGCTACGTGGAACGCAAACTCAAAATAGCAGAGATTTACACAAAATAGGGCTATTACACGCTTTTCCATGCTGGTGCGTTATAAAGTCTGTGCCATCCCACATGCGCTCCTGGCCGCTATTGTTTCGTGTTTCCTGCGATGTCCCCCTTAGGCAGTAACTCAGAGTATCGTCTATCCTGTTTGGACTCCAACAAGCGTGGTGGAGACAGGGTGTGAGAATGTTCTCCTATCATTAGGACATAAATTAGTTTTACATTCACTTCTTCTAATAGCCTGTTATTCACAATTTAGTCTCATAACCACATTTCCTCAGAGGGGAAGGATTGCTGGTAAATGTGTCTGGCTGGTCATGTGACAGCTAAAAATAGTTCATTCTATGCCTGTGAGGATAAACTGGTAAACAGATATTGTGAGAAAACTGCCAATGTCTGTCAATTTCCACTTGCGTTCAAAAGGTTTTTGTATATTTCTAATTTCCCAAATTCAAAGAGGCAGTAGAGGAAGATAAGATAGAAAAATGACCCTTCCAGATATTGTCTTTAAAAACTTAACTACCTCGTATTAGAGTAACACATGCATACCCGTCTTTATAGCAGCACTACTCATAAGAGCTAAATCTTGATGAATCATCTAAGTTGTCCATCAACAGATGAAGGAAAAAAGAAAATAATGATTTTTATGCCCAATGGAATATTACTGTGCCACAAAAGGATAAACTTGAATCTTTTATAGGAATGGTTGTACCATAATGTTAATTAAAATAAATCAGACACATCATCTTAAATATCAAATGACTTCTCTTACATGCAAAACCTAAAATACAAGTAAAGATCAAAATAAAGGATAGATCACAGGAAATAGGGAGCTAGCTCTATTGCAAAAGTGAAGGGGACCAAACTATGAAGGCTGGGGGGAGGGAAAGGAAATTTTAAAAGGGGGAAAGGGATAGGGGCTTAAAAAGAATGAAAAAGTGTTATGTATCCTGGCATAATGGTGCACACCTGGAATCCCAGCACTCAGGAGGCTGAGGTAGAAGGATCTCCATGAATTCTGGGCCAGCCTGGGTTACAGTTAGTTCAAACCAGCCTGAACTGCACAAGGTGGCCCCATCTCCAAAAGTAAAATATAATAACTAAATAGGTTGTGTGCATGTACCAACCCTTCAAAAATATAATCACTATATACAGCAAATATGCGCCAACATAAATAAAAATTTAAAAACAAGCCTACTGGTCTCTGAGATGGATACTTGAGACATTCACTGCTGAGACATGCACTCCTAGTAGGTGCTGCCATATTAACTGCTCAAGAATCACCAATTGATTGCCTAACTACTTACAGTGTTCCAGAAAAATCAAATCTAAGTTTTAATTTTCCTTCTCACTCTTTCAGGGAGCATAATTTGCTCATTTTTATGGCTTTCACCAAAAGGAGAGATTTATTTCACCTTTCAAAGACATTAATTGGGGTTATTGTATTCTACTTGTTTCCCATTTAATTATTCTCTTTTCTATTGCCATTTCCTTCTCTCCCTCTCTCTCTTTCTCTGTCTCTCTAATGCACACATACAAACACACACACACACACACACACACACACACACACACACAGCAAATCCCCTAATGAAGGGAGTTAGAATCTTCACTTCCATGTTACAAAATGACTCCTCCCAAAACCCCATGAGCCATGATCCCATCAGTGACATGGCATGAACCAAGGAGCTGGCCACAAACAAAATGTTATTTTTCTCCACAGCTGCCTTGTCCCATGCATCTTGGTAACCCTATATATTCGCTCAGCCTATTTGCTACAGGGTAAAGAGGTATGAGAACAACAGCTGAAAGCTATTCATAGTAATAAATTCCTTACACTTAAATAAAGATAAGCACATGCATTAGGAAAATCAGTCATCAAGATATGCCATAAAAGGCTTTACCACAGCTCTATATTCTGCACTGCAAATTACGGAGAAAGAACTCCAAGTACTTTGACATTTTCAGATGAGCCTATCAAAATTAGTACTTGATTGAACAGTTGAAATGGTACTCTAAGATCTCCATGTTGGTAAGATCTGGTGGTAAAGTTGCTGTCATCCACATAATTTTCAGAGATGCTAAGGAGGAATTATAGAAATACACATTACTTTCAATATCCAGACTGCTTTAAGTTTCTAGAAATAGACTTCAGGCAGTGTTTCATTTTACCAGTATCTACTCATAATATTTTTAGTATGTCCAAGAAAATGTGATGTGAATTTTAAAAAATTATATTATTTTCCCCTAAGAGATACAGTCCACAAATCTACAGCTCAACACTTTCAACTTATGAAATGTTTAAATGAGTCACCATATCTACTATAAACAGAATAAGGCATAAAAACAATATAATTCATTTAAAATTAAAGATTAAATTTTCTAGAAGTAGAACTTCAGTTGGAGATTCAAGTGCACATATGTCAGTGTGAAAATATAACTCAGAAACACTCAGCAAGGGAGTTAGCCATTATGGGAGCAAGAGTGTGGTCTCAGGCAAAGTGTATCCGCAGGAGACTCTGGATTCTTGTGATTCTCATTCTACAAGTCAAGAAATCATATGAGGGCTGGGGATATAGCTCAACAGCACAAGTGCCTGCCTGGAAACACAAGGTCTTGAGTTCAATTCCCAGTACCAAAAAAAAAAAAAAAAAAGAAAGAAATCAATATGAAATTTATAGCAATGCCAAGCTTACTTCAAAGGCAATAGTTGGTAACCACTGCAACAATTTCATCCACATCACTGGGTGAGTCTGCACACCCACTAAATTTACAGTGAGACAGACCTGAGTAATGCATCTATTATTTGTGTCTGCTGTGTCAGAGGAAGCTTAATGATGGGACTCTAAATATTAGAGGAAATTTAGACAATCCATCCACTAGCCTTTGAAAGGCCTCAGTATTCCCCTATCCTCTGTGGTGGTTTCAAAGGAAATAGTGATAGGTCCTTTAGGGAAGGGTAGAGTAATCATTCCTATATACGTTTTCCTTCTTTTTGCTTGGTCCTTCTTCATCAGTCAACTTAGCTTGTCCTGGATAGTTTCTGGAACTGTGATCATAGCTCCATACCATCCGCTAGCATCATCTGGACTGTGAGAGCTTCTTGAATTGATAAAGCTACCAGCCAATCCTCTCGCTGATGTCAGAGTTCTCAACAGAACTGGAGCGTCAACTGGAGCTCTCCTCAAATACACAATCAGCTGCTAGGCTAGCTAATCTTACGTAGTACACCATCACATTATGCATACTTGTCTAAGCCTTTGATTCTATTCTCCCCAAGACCTCTACCATAAAGTCTCAGGATCACTTCTCTAAATCCCCTTGAGCTCTCACAGCAACATATTTAAACTAGCCCCATATGGACTTTTCAGTGTAAGTCCTATAGTAAAGGAGATATTTCCATATTGACAAATGCTTCCTCATTACCTTTATTTTCTGTACTCCTTGAACCAGCACACTCAAGTGGGACATTTACAAGTGCAGTTGCTGTTGGGCTTCTGTTACTTATGACGTTTTCACTCAAAAAACACCTAGTAAGTAGCTGGGAGTTATGACAACTCTGCTAAATAAAACTAATACTTCACAGAGTGATATCAGATAAAATCAACGTTGCTGGGAAACCTTTTTAAGTGGGTGTCCTGAAAACCTATTGAGGTCACCACTGAAACCCACATGAACCACCACAGAAGACCAAAGAATGTCCTCTCCCTTTTCTGCTGCTAAAACTGAGGTGAACTGCCCAGGAAGGCCCAGAGACCAGGGGTAATACCTGTGACACGGTAGGGTCCCAACAACGTGCACAACATTGACGAGCTAGACTAGTGGCATGGAAAAGCCCAAAGCTAAGATAAAACTACAAGCAAACAGGGACTAACTCAGGTGAACCAGTGTTGTGTCTGAGGACAAAGACACATGAATTAGAAACAGGAGGGTGGGGCTTCCCCTGTCCGCTCTCTTTTTTATCATTTCTCTTTTTTCCTTTTTCATTTCTCTTTTCTCTCTTCTAAATGACTAGGGGGAACTCACAGAAACTGAACCCATCCTTCAAACCCGGAAACCAAGTCCGGATAACGCCTTGCTTACTTCTTCGTTCTTCCCCTTCTGCCCTCTTCTCTACTTTCCCAGTCTCCATGGTCATCTTTTGCCCTATAGCCTTGCTTCTCCTTTCTTAGCTACCTCGTGTGTGCATATATATATATATAATCCCCTTATTTCTTTTCTAAAAATTTGTATTTAAAAAGAACAAAAACGAAGACAAAAACAAAAACAAAACAACACAAAATACACTAGCGTATTGGTTGATTTCTTGGTGACAGCCATTCTTCCTGGGGTGAGATGGAAGCTCAGTGTTGTTTCAATTTGCATTTCTCAAATGACTAATGATACCGAACACTTTTCTGATATCTATTTGTTATCTGTATTTCTTTATCTAAGAAATGTGTATCCATCTCAGATGCCAATGTTTGGATTGAGTCTTTAAATTGGGGCCTGAATTTTTAAAAAATTCTTTATGTGTTCTAAGTAGAAGTCCTTTGTCCGAGGGAGAATTGGCTAAAACTTTTTCACAATTTGTGGGTTTTCTTTTTGTTCTGCTGGTGATTTCTATAGATGTACAAACGCTTTTCAATAATATGAGATCTCAGTAGTTGATTCTTTGAAGTACTTCCTGTGTAGTTTGGTTTTTGTTTATGAACTCTCTGCTTACTCTCATGTCTTCAAGATTTTTGTCTACTTTCTCTTCTAGTAAATTTAGTGTTTCTGTTTTAATATTTAGATCTTTGATCCATTTGACTTTAGTTTGGTGGATGGTGATAGATGAGGGACTAGTTTTAGCCTTCAGCATGTGGTGAGCCAGTTTTTCCAGCACCATTTATTAAAGAGGCCATCTTTCTTCCAGTGAACTTGCTTGGCCCCTTTGGCAAAGATAAGGTGGCTGAGAGTGTTTGTGGTCATGGCCGCATCTTCCAGTCTGTTCCATTTATCCTCATGTCTGTGTGTTTTTGTTTTTGTTTTTGTTTTTGTTTTTGTTTTTGCCAATATCATGCTGGTTTTACCACAGTAGCTTTATAATACAATTTCGAGTCAGGGATTGTGATGCCACCTACCTTGCCTTTGTTGCCCAGGACTGCTTTTGTTATTCTGGGTCTCTTCTGGTTCCAGGTGAATTTTAGGAATATTTCCTATTTTAAATAACTAATTTTCTGAGATAGTAAACAAAAACTTTTAAGGTATAGTGCTAAATGATTTTCATAAATTTAATAAATGCAAGTACTATGAATGTAAATTTATCTTAGATATTCCAAAATTATGCATAAATTTAGTATGAAAATAGCTCCAAATTATAGAATGATAGCCATGCTCACTTTACACTTTAAATTAGACTTATAAATTACCTCATTAATATGTAAAATTCTATTACATTTGTTAAAATATATGAAATGACAAGTATCAATTATGTATCTCTTTAAAATTAAAGTCCTAATTCTAATGCTTTTGTTTTCTTAATTTTTGCACTCAGTTTCAAATATCCTGGAATACCAGTACACATATTCCCTCAAAAGGAAGATAATCGTGCCAACTATGAAGGGTTATGTGTTATCTTGACATATAACATATAACATCATCTCTTAACACAGATGTATTAATCTCCAGAGACATGTGATCAATTAGGTGAACTCCTTTTCAGTAAACACTCTGTTACTCAAAACTATCTAGTCTTCAAGCTCCCACAACCCTAATCATTATTTTGAACTCTGATTCAAGTGGTTAGATACTGGATTTCTTAGTTATTTAAAAAACTATGAAGTTCTTCCTCTTGAGCTCTAAAATACTTTGAATTTGATAGACTCTTGTTTTTCCTTCCAGCTAAAGACTTTGATTAAAGTCTTGAAAAGTTTTCATTCCTTTGTGTCCTTAAAATCACACAACTCTTTTGTATTTTGAAAATAATTCCAAGTGAATTTTTAATAGCTAACAGAGTTTCACTTGACTGTGAAGGCTATTTACAAAGTCCTTCTACTGACAATGAAAAGCTATAGCTGTACCCTTAGAAGGCAGTCATTTCTGATGTTCTAAAAATCCTGTTCCTACAAATTTTTCCAACCATCCATCCATCATTTATCCATTGAACATTTGCCAAACCCCTCACTGCCATTAAATGCCTTTTCCCTGAAAAAAATCAAGTAACTGAAATTTATTGTCTCTTGTTGAAGAAAAACACATCAGAAAAGCTGCAGCTCTGGTTCTAATAAGTCTAATTTAATAATAATGAATACAAAATTTTGTGCACAAAGCCAAGTGCATTTAGTCTGGGATCAATGATAGTACAGGCACACTAGAGTGCTTCACATAGGACTAAACACTGTCTCATAAGTCAGACTCATGCATTTAAACATTGTGTTGTTTCCTTGGTTGAGAAATTAAAAGAGTAAATAAGGTCTAAAATGTACAATAGATATTGTGAAATGAGAAGAAATTGTTTAAAAGGAACTAGAGCGGGGGAAAGAGGAAAGGAAAGAAGAAAAGTAACTGGAACAGGGACTTAATTAAATTGTCTCAAAATTTGTCCTCCTGGATTAAGGCTATTGCAGTCTAGTTTTGGGCCTTCTTATGTATTCTTCACTCACTGTTCCTCATAAACGGAATATTGTTACACTTCACACCAGCACAACCTGTTAGTGGCATGTGCCTGGACAATGACTGCTCTAAAGTGTGTTCCACTGTACTTTTCTGGAGCATGCACAGTTTTTGGTTATGAATGCCATTTACACTGTTTCCCCTTTATAATTTCCATGGTGTATACTGATTCAGTCTCGCTATTCAATATTTTTCTTATATGGTTTTACATTTCAAATTTTATTTGGCAAAGAAACTTTAGTGCAAAGCTTAATCATGAGCTCCCATATGCAAGGTTTTCCCTACCACATCTGAGATGAAAACTAAGTCTACAGTGTTAACAGCAGCATTATAGTTCTGCAATGTCAGCAGGTAGTGTAATTTGTGAAATTTAAATCCTGTGATGATTCAAATGGATGTGGTCTCTGGAGAAATGGCTCATGAATGCTCATGGAAGCATTATGAAATCTCCCAAAACTGGAAATAACATAACTGTCTATTTACTGACAAATGAATAGATAAATGAACTACTATATGTGAAGGCAACAAAACATCACTCGCCAATAAAAAGGGGTAAATGACTGATAAACACAACGCCATGAGTAAAGTGCACAAATATGCTGAGTGAAAAAAGCAAGAGAAACACAGGGTAGATATTCAGTGATTCTTCTCTATATAAAACCCTAAATTAATCTACAGTGACACAGCAGATTGATGGTTACTGTGAATAAGGCATACACACCTGTACCAAACACAAAGGAGCATGAGAGTATTTTGAGGGCCGTGGTAACATTCCGTTCCTTGATTAAGTGAAGGTTGTGGGTGCATACAGTTGACAAGACCCCCAACTTTTTTTACACTACAAACAAATACACTTGTTACATGAATTTATTCTTTAGTAAAACTCATAAGGAAAGTAATTTATTCAGACAGAGAAGGAAAAATAGCACAAAAGACAAAAATAATCGAGCTTAACTTTAGAATTACCTTCGACATAAGACTGTCAAATTCAGTAGAATTTCTTCCAAATGACGAAGAAAAACACTTCATATTTAATCTAGAAGTTCTAAGTAAAGGACCCTTTCACTTTAGCTCTCCCCCCTCACACACACATACACACACACACACATACACACACACACACACACACACACACACACACGCACACTTTTAAAATTTCAAATGCAAAGAAAATACCTTCTATACTCTACATACTACTATATTGGGTGGGGAGGTTAAGTTTTTTTTTTCATTTTAAAAATTAAAAAACTGACAAAGCAACAATAAATGCAGCAACTCATCAAGATGATAATAAATCATGACCAGGTGAATTTCATCACAGGAATGCAGGGATGGTTCAATATACATAAATCACTCAATATAATACACCATATCAACAGAACTAAAGATAAGAATCACATGATCATCTCAAAAGATACATTAAAATGTTTTTAATAAAGTCAACTTATTCATGATAAAAAAAATTGGCATACATGGACAAGAAAATTGGCATAGATGGACTTTACCTCAATCTGATCAAAACCATCTGTGCCAAACCAAGAGCCAACATCATACTAAATGGACAATAACTGAAAGCTTTCACTTTAAAATCAGGAGCAAGACAAGAGTGTCCACTGTCACCACTCCTATTCAACATAGTTCTGGAGACACTAACCAGAGCAATTAGACAAGAGAGAGAAATAAAAGGAATAAAGATAGGAAAGGAAGAAGTGAAATTATCTTTATTCTCAGATGACATGATACTCTATATAGAAGACCCCAAAAACTCTACTGAAAGACTCATAGAATTAATCAGCAAATTCAGTAGTATAGCTGGATACAAAGTCAACACTCAAAAATTAATAGCATTCCTATACATAAACAACAAACAGACTGAGAGAAAAATAAGCAAAACCATACCTTCCACAATAGCATCCAAAAAACTGAAATACTTAGGAATTAATCTAACTAAAGAAGTACAATATCTATACAGCGAAAATTATACTACTCTGAAAAAAGAGATTAAAGAGAATTTTTAAAAATGGAAAGATATTCCTTGCTCATGGATAGAAAGAACCAACATTGTGAAAATGTCCACACTCCCAAAATTGTTATACAGATTCAGTGCAATACCAATGAAAATACCATTGGTATACCTCACAGACTTAGAAAAAATATTCCTAAAATTTGTCTGGGACCAAAAGAGACCCAGAATAGCAAAAGCAATCCTGGGCAACAAAGGCAAGGCAGGAGGTTTCACAATTCCTGATTTGAAATTATACTACAAAGCTACTTTGATAAAATCTGCATGGTATTGGTAGATTGGCTTTTAAAATTAAGGTAAGTTCAGACATAATGCTAAGTGAAAATATATAAAAATGATAAAAATAGAAATTTTTGTTCTCCCACACTGCCAATTTTTGGGTTACATGCTCGTCTCGATCCCTAACTTCTGTGGACTTAGATAATTAACTATGGTTTCTGAAAAGAAGGAAGGATTGATGCTAGATTTACCCACAGTGGTGTACTGAGAATAGCATCCTTTTCCCATTGGCTAAGTCTGAATAATCATTGCAGCTGGTGACCCACTGACAATACTGGATAATGAAAATAAAGTTAACACTTTGAAGGACAGCTGTTAGCTTTGCATCGCAGTACAAAATACTTGAGAAAATAAAAGGAGGATATATTTATTTTAGCTCATAATTTTAGAAATTTCAGTCCATGATCTTATCACTTTAGGCCTCTGGCAAGGCAGAGTGGCTTGTGGAGGAGAGGGAGGGAAAGGGAAGAAGAAGAGGAGGAGGAGAAGGAAAAGAGAAAGAGACGAGACACCCCAAGGAGACGGTGTACCTTCATACCCTTCGAGAACACGCCTCCCCGGGCCTACAGTCTCCAACGTGGTGACCGCACTTCCTGAAGCTTCCACCATCTCCCCAAATCCCATCAAGTTATGAACCCATCCATGGATGAGGTGGCGTTCCATCACCCAACCTCTTTCCAAGTGCCCCACTGAACACTACAGCACTGAGCCAGGGACCGATCCCTCAATACAGGAGCCTCGGAGGAAGTCCTGATCTACATCACAACAGCAGCTTTTAGAAAATATACAGCAGCAGCCTGGAGAAATGAGGTTCTTATCAAGTTCTAGATCTGAATGTGGGTTATTTCACAAGCAGAGCACTTAGGATAGATTCACGTTGTCTTGTGGCTTCTTCTATCAAGGCAGATGTAGCGCCTGGAAAAAATTTGCTGCTCTCATTGGAAAGGGAATTACCTGGGAACCCTGAGTCCTGTACTGTGCAGTGAAAAGCTTCCTACAATTGGCACGTACATATTGCTGGTTGTAACAAATTACCTAATTTTCCTCTTTCTTAAAATCTGGCCATCTTCTGATTAAGAAATGTGCTCTTTTAGTCACTAATCTACTTTTACAAAGTAACTCTACTTTTCTTTCCCATGAAGGAAAAACATCAACTCAGAGTTTTTCTGCCTGGTGCTCTTGATGTTGAGCTTTATCCCAGATATAGGTCTGACTTACTCTTTCACCTTCTTTAGGTCCTTGTTAAAATGTGACCTTCCCACAAAAAAAATGTGACCTTCTATATGAGCCATATAAAAGTCTACTACTCATACACACATCCATACTCACTATGCTCCTGTGCTTTATATTGTGCTCATCATACAAAATGCTTTACATTTCACTCATGTAGTGTTTTTCTTCTTTTCCCTTCTTCCAACAAGGCTATATTATGACTTGTCTACTTTAGTATTCTTGAGGCCTAAAAGAGTTTCTGGTACACAGTTAAATATGGTGCCCTAAATACATATTGATGAATGGATGAATGAATGAATGACTTGCTGCCAAGTAAACAGGTACAACACAAAGAGCAGAGCCAATTCCTTAACAAACTGTTGAAAGTAAGCAGTAAAAACATTTCGGGTATTTTAATAGGAAACTTTCCAAGATCCTCAATAAACAGAGCACGTAGAACTCCAGACCCCAATAATTGGAACAATCATTTTCCAAGCTGTTCCAATTTTTGCGCCAGGAGACCCTGATGCATGCTTGTTATTAAATGATAACTATGAAGGCGTTTGTTCGTTTTCCATTGCTGTGGGAAAATACCTAATATAAACAACTTAAAGGAGAAAAGGTTTATTGTGGCTCACATGT
Organism: Dinomys branickii; assembly: GCA_004027595.1. Classification (NCBI taxonomy): domain Eukaryota; kingdom Metazoa; phylum Chordata; class Mammalia; order Rodentia; family Dinomyidae; genus Dinomys; species Dinomys branickii. The sequence goes on from PVLD010030703.1 coordinate 12,124, forward strand.
TTATAGGCGTTAGTCCATAGTCACTCTACCACACTGCTTTGGGCATGTGGCAACACACAGCTCATGGAGAGGAGCTGCTAAAGTCATTGTGAGTAGGAAGCAGAGAGAGAGAAGAGAACAGTGACCCAATACCTCCTTCTGTGACCTGACTTCCTTCCTTCTACTTTGTGCTACCTCCTAAAAGTTCCACCAGCCTGCAGCACCACAGGCTGATAGAGAAGTCCTTAACCCATAGGGCTTTGGGGAGCATGTAAAACCCCATCTATAACAATGGATAAATATATTTCACAGTATAAACTATACTTACTGCGTCATATAATTTTATGAAGAGCTCTGAGAAATTCTGCAATAAAATCAAATTAGTTTTAATTTTATGTAACTTCTTTTCCTAAATATATTTGATAATAGTGCCAACTTATACTTTAAAATATCTGTTAATATCCCATTTAACAATTGCTTTCAGTAGAATACAAGTCAGGAAATTCTACCTATTCAAACTCACCATAGGAAAAAAGAAAAACTATAGCGGTTTTTAAGAGTTCAGAAGATTTAACACCAATGCACCTTTACAATTTTGAAAAGATTGCTTAAGAATTAAATTGCTTCAAATAGAGAGAGAATCACAATAATGAATCAACAGGGATGACTATTTTATAGAAACAGTATGAGCTATGGATTTATACTTAAGACTTAACAGGAAATTGTAAAATCTTAGGGCTAACTCTGTAATTTCTGATTAATTTTTTGAAGTGTGGTACAGTTTTAAGAGAATTGTGAAATAGAAAATAAAAAATAAATATTATAGCACTTAGGTAAAAATTTCAAAAATAAAGTACATTTATAAATAGAGGACTGAGTCTTAATTAAATTTTGAGAAAAAAAATCCTTCCAGTGTGAGAGATATGTCTACTATGCACACAAAATTAATTACTGTGTAATTATGATTAACACTGAACGTTAAAAATACAGTCCTGGTAAGATGTATAAGAGGAGAATGTTGTGACAATTTCAGGATGATTTCTATCTAAATAGAATACCACAAAGGATTAATACATATAGTTATAGATATACCTCTATTGGACTTAAATATTATATATGAACAATGTCATCGAAAATTGTAAAGGAAGCAGACATCTTTAAAACTTTAATTTAAAATCGCCTAAAGTGCTACATGAATAGATTCGTTATTATGTTAAAGCTTTTCCAATTTCAGAACATAATAGATCTTGTTCACGTGCACACACACATACACATACACACTCTAATATATTGAGTCAATCAACTGTTATATAGCTTTTTAAACAAATGACAATAATGCTTTGAAATAAAAAATATTCACGATGTATTGATTTATTACAAAAAGTTCATTACACATCAAATATGCTGTATTTACCTAGTGCCTGTATTTTATATACCATGTCATGAACAAATACATTTAAATAGTAGCAATGATTATCTCAATAAGCATAGAGGTATTAGGTGAGGAAAAAGGACTAGATAGATTTCCATTTTCTATTTTACATATTCTAAAATGTTTAAATACTATATAATGTTTACATACCCCTACTAGAAAAAATACCAAAGCAGAACAAGCCCTTCCCTAACCAGTATATCTTCATATAACAATTTGATTTTTCCCCATAAAGGCAGAGTATTACTGATACTCTTTAATGCCTTTTCCATTTATGTGTTTACTTATTTACTTTTTAGCAATGCAGGTTCAATACAGGGCCACATACCTAATAGGCAATGGGGAAATGGTCCTAAAACTTAAAATAAAAAATAAAAACCTCAAAGTTTTCTTTTAGAACTAACCTCTGTGCTTAAAATCAGATATATGTCTCCTTAGTGTAAGAAACTAAAAGAGTAAATAAGGTCAAAAGGTACAATAGACACTGTGAAAGGGAAAGAAAGTGCTCAAAAAGGAAAGAACAACTGTAATGGGGGAAAGCAGAAAAGAAGGAAGGTGTACACACACACACACACAAAACACAAGATAATTGTACTACTAATTTCTCTCAGTTCATTGGAAGGAAAAGTTTATCTTGTTTTTTTTTAAATAAAAGCACAAAAACATATTAACAAACCAACACAAATTAGCATAAAAAATAGTACAATCAAACCTGATCTACAGACAAGGTGACATGGACACAACAGTGGTTGTTGCTTTACCCATTGATATCTTTGAAGTGTATATCGGGCTGGAGGTACAGCTCAGTGGGCTAAGTGCTTGCCGCTAAGCACTAGGGCCCTGAGTCTGATCCCCGGTCCCGGGGGAAAAAAAAAAAAAATCTTTGAAATGTATATATATGAACCCAGATACAGACATGCAAAATTGGTCAGACAATTAATCCTCTCAACAGAAAAACACAAAAAACAAAAAACCAAAGACAAAAAAAAAACAAAAAAAACCCCACCAATAGTTGCTCCTTTGCATATTGATATCTTCGAAGTGTGTGTTCAGGATAACACATACAGACATACAAGATTGACCAAATAACCCATCATCAATTATTCCTTAGCACTAAGTGATATAATACGGTAGTAGAACCATGTTAGCCTTCCAGCATATATGTATATTCAAATATACATACATACATTTTTGTCTCTTTCTCTTCTCCTTTCCCTCGTCCCATCTTTTCTTTGTTTTTGAACAGATTTCCTTCATGTCTCTTAGTTTATATTCCCACACTCAGGTTCTTACACCAGTGACACAATACGTTCCCTGCACATGTACTGCTGATTTATTTCACTTAAGAGTATGGACTCCAGTTTTGACCACTTGCCTACAAAGTTCCCAAAACTCTCTTTCTTTATAGCTGAATAATATTCCATTGTATAAAAATGCCACAATTTTTTAATCCAGTCTTCTGTGGATGGGCACTTGGGTTGCTTCCACATTTTAGCTATTACAAATTGTGCTGCTATAAACATGGGTGCACATATATCAGAGTGATATGACGTTTTCAGATCTTCTGGGAAAATACCCAGAAGAGGAATATCTGGTTTGAATGGGACCTCTAGACCTAGTTTGCTGAGAAATCTCCAAACGGCTCTCCACAGTGGTTGCACCAGTCTGCATTCCCACCAGCAGTGTAATAGACTCCATACTTCTCCACATCCTCGCGAGCATTTGTTATTGGATGACTTTTTCATACTGGCCAGTCTTACTGGGGTGAGATGAAATCTCGATGTTGTTTGTATTTGCATTTCTCGAATGACTAAGGATGTGGAACATTTTCTCATATATTTATTTGTCATTTGTATTTCTTTATCTGAGAAGTGTGTATTCATCTCAGATGCCCATTTCTGGATTGGGTCTTTGAATTTGGATAGGTACATGTTTTTTAATTCTTTGTATGTTCTAGATAGAAGGCCTTTGTCTGAGGGACAGCCAGCTAGGATTTTTTCCCAATTTGTGGGTTTTCTTTTTACTTTCCTAGTGATTTCTTTAGATGTACAAAAACTTTTCAGTAGGATGAGGTTCCAATTATTGATTCCTTGAAGTGTTTCCCTTGCAGTTTCATTTTTGTTCATGAATTCTCTGCCTACTCCTATGTCTTCAAGATTTTTACCTACTTTCTCTTCCAATAGATTTAGAGTTTCTGTTTTAATATTGAGGTCTGTGGTCCATTTCGACCTGAGTTTGGTGCATGGTGATAGACTGGGGTCTATTTTCAGTTTTTGGCAAGAGGCAAGCCAGTTTTTCCAGCACCATTTATTAAACAGGCCTTCTTTTTTCCAGTGGGTTTGGTTGACCCCTTTGTGAAATATTAGGTAGCTGAGTGGGTTTTTTATTGTGGTTGCATCTTCCAGTCTGTTCCATTGATCCTCAGGTCTGTTTTTTAGCCAGTACCAGGTTGCTTTTATTACAGTTGCTTTGTAGTATAATTTCAGGTCAGGGATTGTGATTCCACCTGACTTGTCCTTATTGCCCAGGATGGCTTTTGCTAGTCTGGGTCTCTTCTGGTTCCAGATGAATTTGAGGCATATTTTCTCTAGATCTGTGAAGTATTTTAATGGTAGATTGAGGGGAATTGCATTGAATCTGTACAGCAGTTTTGGTAGTATGGCCATTTTTACAATGTTAGTTCTTCCTAACCATGAACATGGTATGTTTTTCCATTTATTGAGATCCCCTTCGATCTCCTTTTTCAGAGTATAAATATTTCACATTCTTTGTTAGATTGTTTCCTAAGAATTTCAATTTCTTGGTTGCTATTGTAAAGGGCATGGTTTCCTCAATTTCTCTCTCAGTCTGTTTGTTGTTCGTGTACAGGAATGCTATTGATTTTTGGGTGTTGACTTTGTATCCGGCTACACTGCCGAATTTGTCAATTAATTCCAGGAGTTTTCTTGTGGAGTTTTTGGGATCCTCCATGTATAGTATCATGTCGTCTGCAAATAGTGATAGTTTGACTTCTTCCTTTC
>PVLD010030704.1:0-16560 GCA_004027595.1 Dinomys branickii
CCAGTGCAAATTCCCTACTATCTTATCTATAATTTGGTATTTCCTTTAATGTTTTTGTGTTAACTAATGTGAAGATAACTATGTAATACAACATCCAGTGCTAATTCCCTACTATATTCTGTATAACTTTGTATTTTCTGTATTGTTTATGGCTTTTCTGGTTCATATGTCTCCATTCTTTTGTCTTTAAAATAAAAATAAATAAATAAAAGTTTAACTAAGTGATTCAGCGGGAGGCCAGGGTCCTTACATGGTAACCTCCTCAACCTCTGCAAGAAGAGGGCACTGGAGATGGTGGGGATATGAAGGACCGGCCCCCGGGGGGTGGTGGCCTGCTTACAATCTAAGGGGGGAAAAGAGGCTTGCCCTGCCTCCCTTTTACTCTTCTTGCTTTTGCTGTCTTCAGCCACCTTGAAGTATCGCCCTGCGCCATGCCACCCTGCCTCCTAGCCAGCCAGTGATGGATGGAAACCCCCACAAACTGTGAGCTAGATAAACCTTTCCTTCCTTAACTTTGGGTGTCTAGTATTTTGTCTCAGCAACGAGAGAAAAGTAACTAAGACAGAAAATACTTAGGAGTGAGCAACAATTACTTTTGAATTTCCAAGTAAATTGGTAGTGTAACTGCAGAATATTGCAGACAGTCTCTTGGCTCACAGCTCCACATATCTTTAGAGCAGAGGTCCTCATTATTTTTCTTTCTCTTTGCTAACTTCTGAGAATATAGTGGAAACTGTGAACCTTTTTTCAGAACAATGATGGAGCTCGTAACACATCTTGCCTTCAGCAATGGGGTAAATGACAAGCCTAGGTTGAGAATCCTTCTCTGGGCCTATCGAGCGACAAATTTTGCTCTGACGTAAATACTCCATTCTTTAACTTTCTCAGTTCAGCTACTGCTATTTGTGTGATGATAAACAAATTGCTTAAGCTTTCTGACCCCCTTTGGAGGCACAGGGTTAGTGACATCTACTTGCAGCTGATTGGGAGCTTTAACATTAGGAGTTAACATAAATAAGGCACTAGTTCTTCGCGTAAGGTACAACCACAGGTACCCACCCCTAAAATGTCTATGTCCTCTCTCTTCCTATTGTGTTTTAAAACCCAGTCAAAGTTATGTAACTGTTTGCCTTTCTTTTGCAGTGTGGAGTCCCAGTTCCTCTCTGTATTGTTAACATTCTCATCACTAACACCCTCCAACTTTCTACTCTCACTTACTATTGACTTTGCTTAGTCTTACATAATACATTTAGGGTTCTTCCTTTTTATTTAAAAAAAAATTCCAACTGTTTAGAAACAGCACTGTTTTGCTCCTTTTGCCAAAATGAGGTTCATTTTTAATTCTCTAGATTTGCTACTTCTAAGGTAAAGCCTTAGTCACATTAGCATGTCTTGGAATTTTCTATTTGAAATCTTTCCTGGGGCTGAAAATTAATCTTTCCTTAGGCAGTACCTAAAGGGTATGCGTATTGAGTGATCTAAAGATCAATTAGACACTGACTGAGCTTCAGTAAAGAAACTTTCTTCACACAAAAAGAGGCCAAGCTAATACAGGTGGAATCCAAGAACACTGAGTTAAGTTTACACAGGCACCTCAAGGAAGGGAGAGATAACTAGAAAATCTACTTAGATCCAAACTGAGGGAGTGACCTTGTACCTTTAGAGCTCAAGAGATAGAGTGGAGCATTAATCTCTAGTGAGCAGCATTTGTGTGCCTGGTGGAATCAGAGGTTAAAATATGGTGGCCCACACCTCACTTACAGCCCACAAATGTGGGTTTTTTAAAAATTTTGTTTTGGTTTGGTTTTATCGTTGCGCTTTAATAAACCACAGACCTCAACTTCAAGGTATACATTTCATGTATATCATACATACACACAGAGGCATACACAAAAATATCATGACTTCCCTTCATAAATTAGAAAATTATTCAACCAATTCAGATTTCCACAAGGCAGCCGTAAGTTGAAGCCAAGTGGCAGCACTCTCATTGGAGGGATGCAAGCTCTTGATTCATCATATTCTTTCCATTCCCTTATAGCAGAAGTTACCACCCCACCCTCAGCCAGTAGACTTCAGTTTCTTAGTTGCCCAGGTAATAGTTCCTGCTCCAGTTTCAGTTGCCTCTGTCTCTCAGAAACAGCTGGTCACCGTGATGCACAGCTGGTCACTGTGGCATGCATTGTATAAACCAGTCCCCAGTTGACAAGCCATTCTGCCTCTGTTCTTCCTGCTTGCTTATCCCATCTAAGTCCTAGACCCCCAGAGATCAGGGCCTGATATTTGAGGAATGATCCTGATCAGGTTCCATCAACATAAAATAAATCTGCCTCCAAATCCTGGGTGTCATTTCAGTGTTTCTGCTTGCCGTTGCACACTATTTTCAGCTATTGACAGTTTGCTCCCCAGATGACATCTGCCAATGTCTGGAGGACATTTAGCAAACAGGGGACAGATATCTGGTCATTGGAAACCAAAGATTCTAGGAGACATCCTACACCATTCAGGATGGCCCTGCATAATGAAGAATTATCTTCTCTTTAATATTATAAATGAGTAAGCTAAAGTTTGAGAATCTTCACCTGAGAGGACTCTGGCCAACCTTATAAAAATGCTGGACCTTGTTCTGCTTTGGTAACAACAAGGGGCTCCTGGCACTAGCCACGTCTCATCAGCTAGCAACAATGGAGAAACTTTAAGCTGTCAAGCTTTCCCTTCACTGAAACAGCCAGCCCATCCCCCAGGAAACCCAAATGATATCTTAGAACACAGTAAATAAACAAGAATCAAATGTACTAGCAACAGGCCCTCACTGTAGGAATTCTCAGAAAGTATGCCTTTTCAGAAGAAACACAATTCCAGAAGGAAGGGTGGATATACAAGAGAAAATGGTAGGGACATTGAAAAGGTAGACCATATTTAAACAACAACAATAATATCTAATTTAAAATAAGAATAGAAAATAAGTAAGATTGAACAAAAATTCTAGACAAGAGTAGAAGTATAGATAAATGAAGGAAGTGATTATAGTCTAAAAATTCTAATTTCTTACATTATTTGAGCAAAAATAAAGCTACTGATTGGAATTATAATTTGTTAAATATATAAGCTTATCAAATTTTAGGCTAATAACTAAAAGAATAAAAGTAAAACATATTAGTTCCAAATTAATGAATGAAAAAATTAAGTGAGGGAGGGATACATCAATTTATCCAAAAGAAAAGAAAAAGAAAGATGAATTTAAAAATAAATAAGGACAAGTTATAAAATAATGTCATAAAAATTTCAAAATACACAAGATACCATGATAGATGTAAATAGACTGGAATTACCAGCTTAAACTTAAAATTAGAATGAAACAGAAATCCAAAGTGTTTATATATTATATAAACTACCAACATCATCAAAGGAAAAACATTGAAAGACTCATTTAAAGTCTTAATATAAAGAATAGAGATGAAGCATGAATAGAGAGGCAACAGAGATTTAAAAGCTAATAAATATTATATAAATTTCATGCATTTAATTATACATTTTAAAGCTTAGGTAAAATACTGAACTTCCTAGAAAAATAAAAAAATCTCGTAACTGTTTAAAGAAGACAAAAACTCTAGTGGGTCTATAATAAATTGAACCAATAGCTCACCATTATTCCCCCCACAAGAAGCAAGTGCAAAAGGATTTGAAGTTGAGCTCTACTAAATGTTCAAGGACCAGAAGATTCCAATCTTGCATGATGCAGTCAGTAAATAGAAGAAACTATAGTTGCTTTGTTTTATGAGGTGAATGTAGCACTAATTTTAAAAACCCAGAGATAATATGTGCAAGCAGTTTTGTGATAGGTCTTCTCAAGAATATGTATGTAAAAAATTCAAACAAGACGTGAGTAAACTAAGTCTAGAAATAATGTCAATTTAAAGATACACATCTTTTTCATGTTCTGCTTAGAAACACAAGTTTCATTCAACAGTCAACATGTCATTTATAAAATTCTTTATATTACATTAAGGAATTAAAGGAGAAAACATTTAAATATATTTATAATCAGACACAAAAGAAAGATGTTGTGATAACTGCTTATATTAATATTGTGTACAGGTCCTTGTCTAGAAAAAATAATGGGTAAAGTGATTAGAAAGAAAACATCACAGATCGTATAATGTGAGTACATTGAAAACTCAAAAAAGTCTATAAAGAAATAGAATTGAGAAAAGTATTCAGCATGGTTGCTGAATATGAGATCGATATGCAACAATAGGGTGATATTTCCCTATACCACCACAACCAGAAAAATATAATTCAAATTTATGTTTCTGATAATGCTCCACAAACTAGGAATAGAAGGGAGCTTCCTCAACACAAAAAGGGACATCCACAAAAAGCCTATGCTAACGTCATACTTCATAGTATAAAATGCTGAATGCTCTCTTCTATGATCAGAAGGATAACACAGGTATCTCTTCTTACCACCTCAGTTCAGCATTATAGGGGAAATTCTAGCCAGTGCAATACACGGGAGAACAAACAGAAGGAGGGAGTGAGGGACCAGAGACTGAGGGAGGAAACTGACTATTGGAAAAGAACAAGGGCTGGGGATATAGCTCAGTGGAATAAGTGCCTGCCTGGAAAAGAACAAATAAAACTGCCTCTATTCACAAATAACCTGATGGTCTATGCTAGAGTTGGATGAACTCTACAAAAAATGTTACTAGAACCATCAGCTGAGTTTAATGTTACTGGATATAAGACCAAAGTATTAAAATTTATTGGCCTTTCTGTATACTAGCAACTAATCATCAGAAATTGAAATTAAAGCATATCACTTAAAATATCATATACTTACAGATAAGTCTAACAAAGGATATGAAAAATGTGTGCACTGAAAACTATAAACATTTCTGAGAGGAAGAAGATGCTTCAATAAATGAAGAGATAGTTGCCTTTGGAGGTAAAAAAAATGAATGCTATTTATTTTTCAGTTCTCTCAGAACTGGCCCATAGATTCACTACAATCTCAATCAAAATAGTAAGCTCCTTTAGGGGATATTAATTGACAGACATTTCAAACAGAACTCAGAATAGTTGAACAAACTTTGAAAAAGAACAAAATTGAATGAATACTACTTGACTTCAAAATGCATTAACAAAGCTACAGTGATCAAGATTGCAGAGAAGATTATCTCGGGTTGTCTGTGTGGGCGTGATATAACGACAAGTGTCTGCATGGGAGGGAGGTAGAAGGATGAGTTAGTAGTAAATCACATGGTCACTAAGAAGGTGCAGAGATTCAAAGAAGCCACAATCAAGGAATGCTGCTGGTCTCTAGAAGCTGAAAAAGACAAACAAATTCAGCCCTAGGGACTCCAAAAACGGATCCTACTCATACTTTGATTTAGCTCAGTGAAACCAATTTTGGACTTCTGACCTCCAGAACTGTAAGAGAATAAATTTGTGTTCTTCTAAACCACCAGTTTGTTTCAACACTGGGAGATGACCACAGAGGGATTACAGAAGGGTATGGAGAAACTTAGAGGTCATGCATGAATTCATTACCTCAATTGTGAAGATGATTTTGTAAGTATACATTCGTGTCAAAATTGTATGCTTTAAATCCATATGACAAGATGTCTGTTTTACATACACATATATAGTTATACATATACATACAAATTTGTGTTTATGTTCTTCTAAAAATTATAATGTTATATAGTACAGTTTTAAATCTTTGCTCTACCTGGAATTAATGACTTCAATATTTATTTTTTCTACTTTTCCACATATGAATAACTAACTTACCTAGTACTGCTTATTAAATGATGACATCAATAAAACTATTAAACAATATGTAATTTATAACATCAAGAAATGAGATGTCTAGGGATCAATCTATAAGTGTCCAAGTCTAAATATGTGAGAGCTTTATGGAAAAATGTATAAATCTTTATTGAAAGGTATTAAAATAACAAAAGAATGGGCAATACACCACGTTTAACACTGGAAAGATCCACTCACAGGAAGAGATCTTGCCCCCCCAATTAAGTCATAGATTTAATGTATTTTAATAAAAATCCTAACACACATAAAGCAGAGGGTTCTACTTCTGGAGATTTATTTAATGTTATTGTGATGTTGTCATAGGAATAGAAAAATAGATGAATGACCTACATAAGTGCATGCATACATAGAAAATTGACAAGGGAAGGAGTTGGAATTGCAAATCAGTGGAAATTTATTGTTCAATGTACTTAATAAATGGTACTAGACAATTATTCTTAGGAGGAAAAATAAAAATAAATCATTACATTAGCACCCTTTACTGGAATGTGTATATGTGCGCATGCGTGTGTGCACAAATGCAAGCTGCGCCCTTTGCCGGGTGCTGTGAATCGAGAGATGAAAAGTAAGAAGTCCTTCAGCAGGTGCATCCAGATTAGGAAGGATGCCTGGGCATGGGGGTGCATGCCTCTAACCCCAGCACCCAGGAGGCTGAGGCAGAAGGATCACAGTGAATTCGAGGTCAGCCTAGATTACAAAGTGAATTCAAGGCCAGCCTGAACCGCACAGTGAGACTCTGTCTCAAAGAAACAAAAGTAAAACCAGATTAAGAGGGAAGTAATCAGGAACTGGAATAGTAACAAACACAGAGATAGAACCTGTCTCTGAGTGCAAGAGAAGGAGGGCTTCAAGGAGGGAAAGATTGTTAATCATTAAAAGGAGTTTGTATAATAAAGAAAGTAGGGAGAAGAAATGAAACGGAGACACATAATTTGGAAAAGCACGTATTTAGAGACATATTATCCAGTATCCTCACTGGAAGATGCTTCTCACGAAAAAAAAAATGTTGCAAGAAGGAATACGTACTCCTTGGGACCTAAGTAGCATCTACCATCTATCAATACATTCTATTCTATTCCTCTCTTCTCTTCTCTTCTCTTCTCTTCTCTTCTCTTCTCTTTTATCCTATCCTATCCTATCCTATCCTATCCTATCCTATCCTATCCTATCCTATCCTATCCTATCTTATATTCATCCCATCTATCCATTGTACTGGGTCTTGGAAGTGAGTCATTGGCTCAGTAGTGAGGTGTGGGACAAGGGCACTCTTCGTAGTCAGTGAAATGTCTCCTCCACAGAAACACGGAAACCATTCTAAATATGTGGGAAGCCTTCATTGGCTTACATCATGTTTGGCTTGGAAACGGACCAAAGTACCGCCCTCATATTCGTGTATGTTTATGTCTATGTGAGAGAGGTGTGCATAGATTTTAAAAGAGCTTAATATTGCCAGCTGAGACAAATAATTGTATTTCTGAATGAGAGGCCTGAGTAGGCCTCTATCTCTCTAATTTAAAAAATAAGCATTTGTTAATTTAAAATGTTTTGCTTTTATTTGTAGTATTCCCTTAATTTACAACTATTGCAAAACCCATTTATGAAATTCAAGCCCGTGTTCTCATTTACTGACACTCTAATAACCTGTCAGGTGACAGAATGGTTTGAAGACAGAATTAGTAAAATAAATTTGATAATGAAAGAATTTTTATAGCACTAAATTAACTATTAATTTATTGCCTATTCCAAGCTGTGGAAAGAATAAATCAGTAACCACAAAATATTTCTCTATTCTAACTGTATATGCAGTGATACATCAAATCATCGATATAAACTGAACATCTTTAGCATATTCATATTCTGTCACTCATGTATTATTTGTTACACATCAAAAGGAAATGCTTGAGGAAATAAGACATATCATAAAGACTAACTATTTACAACTGGCCATAGGTGTTAAATTTTTCGTTAACTGGTGATTTTCCTTGTTAAAGCATTCCTAAACCTAGAGAAGCTTCAATATTTCCTACATTCCTAACTCCAGTCCATGAGTATTTTGCTAGTATTGGGTAGAAATTTACATTTATACCACTCCAAAATTCGTGTAATGTAAATAAACTGCTGGGCATGAGTAAATACATTTTTTAAAACAAATATAAAGAATGAGGCCACTAAACATATTTACTGGTAACTGACATGATTCTTATAGATGAACCTCATCAATTTCTAAATAAAGGAAGATTTGTATAAATTCATTCATGTATTCAGGCATTAATTTTTTTCATTCATTTATTCAACAAGAATGAGTTAGAAACATATCCAGGTGCCAACTAACAGTTGTACCATATCTTCTTTTTTAGAATAAACTCATAAATTTTCTCATGAGGGTTTTCATGGGACCTCATCAAATGTCATGTCAAGATTGCTGTTTTCACTATGGGCTGTGGACTTCTCCTCACAATGCAATTCGGGATGCCTGTTAAAATGTAGCTATCTAGCTAGCCATGGTGGTGCATACCTGTAGTCCCAGCACTCAGGAGGTTGAGGTAAGAGGATCACCATGAGTTTAGGGTCATCCTGGGCTACATGGTGAGTTCAAGGCCAGCCTGAACTACAGAGGGAGAATTTGTCTCAAAAAAAAAGTAGATTTCTGAGCCATACTCCCTCTCTCTCTGTGTTAAGAAAGTTCTGTGCGTGGAACACAGAAATGTATAGTTTAATAGGTTCTCCAGATGATTCTTAGAGATCTTGAGTTTAAACCTCATTATTCTAGGTTGTATTACTCATAAGATCATCCCTTTTGAACCTATGTTATTCAGTTTTTCCTTCTTCCTTCTAATGAACCCCAGTTCATTAACTTCTAATGACTTGAATAGTCATTAACTTGAATAGTTTTCTTTTGTTTTCCTGAACCATCCTGACCCAAGGAATAGATAAAAGCAGTTGAGGAGGTATAATATAAAACTTAAAAGTAAGACCTTTGATTGTGAAATAGTATCCTACCCCTCACCTGTCCTTTTCCCTTCTATTTTTTTATTTTAAAGCAAATAAAAAATAATTTAAAAAATTAAAAATGATATAGAATTTCAAAAAATAAGATGATATGAATGCAACAATGGTGATTACATTGCATATTGTCGTCTTCAAAGTAGTCATCCAGATTACCAGATGTAAGCATGCAAAATTGCTCAAAAAATTAAGCATTAACTGTTCCTTTCAATGAACCAGTAGAAATTAGCAGTAAAATTATCTTACCTATCTGTGTATATATATTTTCCCTTTCTTCTTTCTATTTTGTTTCTTATAGTTGGAAGGTATCACCTTCATATTTGCACTACTAGAATTACCTGTGAGTTCTCAGTTACACCAGGGTGATTGATTCACCACTGGGCCATTTACGTCAGAATCACCTGTAGCACCTATGTTGCCCAAGCTAGAATACTGAACATTTTAAATTATGGTGTACATGGTCCATTGATATTGAAGCAAAAATTGAACTTTAGATGTTGAAAACTACCATGACTGAGACAAAAAATACACTAAATGGAATTAAGAAATTATACATTAAAAACAGATTGGTCAACTAGAAGATAGGGCAATAATAGCTATTCTCAGGAAACACGGAGGGAATGAAAAGCTAAAAAAACAATCAGCAGAGGGACAGTTTGAAGCAATCTTATACACATGTGAATGGAACTCCCAAAGGAAAGTATATAACTCTAAAAGTTTGGTGCATGAAAGAGTAAATTGAAAAAGAACAAATTAACCATACAAGGTTCTCTTCTTTAAATCACTTATTAAGAAAGAGAAAACCAAACCACAGGCTGGGAGAAAATTCTCTACAAATTTTGTGTTTTAGGAAAACATTTGCAAGAATCCCTGCAACCCGCTGGTAATAAGCCCTGAATGATACGTAGCTTCAGTATTGCAGTGGAAGATTCAGAAGAGTTACCGGGGTGTGAGCACTAAGACTCAGGCAAAACAGGCATGTACGAAGCACATAGATACTGTCTCATTGGAAGATCTAATCTGTGTTCCCATCAGATATCTTATAGGAATGATCTTTTCTTTGTTTCTTGATTTATTTAGTAGTGTGAGATTATGGACTTCTATAGTTTTTGTGCTGATTAAGTTTTTACTTTTGCATGTTTTCCTCCCTCTGGCTCTGGTTTAATAGGTATCTAGGTTTTCTCCCTCATCTCACACAGCTCCCTGTCTTGTTTCTTCACCCCAAGCACCCAACCAATACTATTACCATATTTCTTTATTCTTTTTCTAAATACATAAACTACTCTTAAGTTTTTAATTTTCTGTACTTAGTTCCCCCACAGCCACTCCTTTTTTCTGTAGTGTTAACCCCTAATCCTCCCCACCCTAAGCCTTTGGTGCTCCCATATCTCACCTAGCCTATTGACCTTCTACCAACAGGTTCTGACAACCACATAGTTTCCCTGAATCACAAACTAAACCTCCTTCCTCTCATATCTTGCCCCACAATACCTTCTAAAAATCTCTCAGTACTAATCCTTCAACCCAACGAAAAGCACTCCAGTAGAATCGGACCCACATCAAACTCTTCTCATCCATCAATAACCCCCCACTACAAACCTCCCCCTCAGTGTCTTATACTCCTTATCCAACCACTTTCCATTCTTCTCCCTCCATTTCAGCTATGTTATTGCATAACAAACACAAATAACAAATGATCACAGTGTGCATAAGTGATAGTTAAAGGGGACAAGTACAGATCCAAGGACTATCATATAGAAGTATCATATGATTGAATCTGTTGATGCTGTTATAACCAGAAGTAATTCATAGGGACAGAAGTAAACATAGGAACAAAATCCAAATCACTTGAAGTAGATAACAGAAGGAGTAAATATTTTGCACTGAACATACAAAGATGAAAATTATTCACGGGAAGGCAACATCCTACTAAAAATCTCCATATAAGCTAGAAACCCTCCTCACTTTTCCTCAGCCTGCATATTCATCCCTAAAAAAGAAGGAGAAAAGGGGGGTAGATAGGTAAGTAGATACATAGGTAGATGATAGATAGATAGATAGATAGATAGATAGATAGACAGACAGACATATGAGCATGGGGAAGCAAGGGAATAGAAGATCCTTAAGTTTGTTAAACTCTTTCAAGGCAGAGCAAGGGCTCACAAAGAGAGAAGGAAACAAATACCAGGCAGCAGCATTCTATGAAAAGCTCATAGAAAGAATGAAGATAATACATGAATTGAAAGAAGAAATGAATCAAAAGTTCACAACAATTACATTTAATATGCCCATGGTGAATTCGAAGAAAATAGGTTTTAAAAAAAGTGGATTAGCTAACAAAAACAGTTCAAAATTTGAATGAAAGACTCAACAAGGATATGGAATCCTTGAAAAGATATCAGACAGAAAACCTGAAATAAAAATCCATATAGAAGCCATAAGTGGTAGAAATGACCAATATACGGACTTCCAGGAAGATGGCGACCAGGTGAGCAGCAAAGGAGCGATCCTCCTTGATAAACACCACCAGCTTGAGACAGACTTGGCGAGCGTGAATGCTGGGACCTCGGCTGGGAAGTTCAAACTGAACGTGTTTCTCTGAGCTGCCGGGGGAGACGCGGTAGGGCGGCCCAAATTGCCGTGGTAAGACGCAGGAAAGCCCTGAAGGCTGGGCACAAGAGACGCTCCGCACGGCAGACAGGAGGTGGCTTGGCTGGGTCCGAGTGCCCTGGGGGCACAGCCAGCTCAATCCCTCCCGCCTCCCGAACCGGCTCAGCTCGCCAGCGACTCCCGTCAGAAATCGGCTTTTTACCAGCAGCAACTCGGGGCAGTCTTGGATCTCGTGCGCATCGGGCAGGCTACGCAGCCAAGGCCCTTAGTGTCCTGCAGTCCACGGCCAAGGCGACACGAGGAACATAGAGGAGCGGAGCACCCCACTTCCTCCGCCAGACCCGGAGAGCACAAGGAAACAGAAGTGGCGGGGAGCGGCGGATCTCAAGCATAGCACAAAAAACTGGCACTTTGGAGCCTTCCTGCCTACAGGGACTCTGAAAACTGGTGAGCTATCTGTGCTCGAGACCGGATCACCAAGTGGGGGAGGAGATCTGTCCCTATACCTGCAGGGAACCCTGGGAGGGTGGGGGAGCAGTCTTACACACCCTGCCCAGGTCTCTCGGTAGGGAGTAGCTCACCCAACAAACCAGCATCTGAACAGCCTTTTAAGTGGAAATCTCAGCAGAAAGCTTAAGGGACATTCTCCCAAAGAGAAGGAGTCATTGGAGCAGCCTCTGCAGCAGACCTTTGCCTGCTGAACTGCCTGGGTAATTTATTGCTCAACATTTTGAATCTGATACCCAAAAATGGGAAGACAGAAGAACAAAACGCAGTCTCAGAACTCAACCCCACTCAGAACAAGTCCTGAATGCGAGGATACAGGGGAACTGGGAAGCCACATACCTGCAAGCTATGAAACGATTGCATCCGAAATGAAACAACTCCAACAGGCCATAAAAGAGCTTAAAGGAGAATAAGCCACATACCTGCAATGATCTCTCAGACAAAAAATGAACTGAAAACTATAATGGAAGAAATGTTCCGTACACATAGAGAAGAAATGGATAAAAGATTAGAAGAAAATAGGAAACAAATGGAAACGTTACAAGAGCAATTTAGGAATGAATTACCAAGAATGAAACAGGTCCAAAGAGATTGCCAGGATTTGAAAACTTCCACGGAAAGCTTTCATAACCATTTAAATGAAACCGAAGATAGAATTTCAGACCTTGAAGACAGCATGGCAGCTTATAAGCGTGAAAGGAAGGATCTCATAAAATCATCAAAGACACAAGAAAAATCGACCCAACAGCTGCAAGATGAGGCAAAACGAAATAATATTCGAGTAACAGGAGTGAGTGAAACAACAGGAGACCACACAAACGATATAAAAAGAATATTTGCTGAAATAATAGCAGAAAATTTCCCAAACAAGGTAAAAGCTACTGAAGTTCAGTTAATCGAGGCATATAGAACCCCAACGATCCATAACCCAAAGAAAAACACACACACACATATAATAGTCAAGATCTCAGATATCCAGCAAAAGAACACAATATTAAAAGCTGCTAGAGAAATGAAACAGATCACCTATAAAGGAAAGACCATCAGAATTACAGCAGACTTCTCAACGGAAACCATGAAATCAAGAAGAGGTTGAAGCAAGATATTACAGATTCTGAGACAAAACAACTTCCAACCCAAACTGATGTATCCTGCAAAACTATCCCTCAAATTCAATGGAGAAATAAAATATTTCCATGACAAAGAACAACTGAAGAACTTCTTGAGTGCCAAACCAGCATTGCAAAAAGCACTAAAAGATATTCTAGACAGAGAAAAAAGAGACCACAATCCCAAGAACAATGATAGAAATAACTCCCTAAACAGAACAAGCAAGTAGTCAGCAAAAGAAGGAAAACAACAACAAGAAAATAACATGACTAGAATAAGCCAACATATAACCATGATAACCATTAATGTAAATGGCCTCAATTCACAAGTCAAAAGGAAAAGATTGGAAGAGTGGATTAAGGAACACAATCCAACGATATGCTGTATACAGGAAACACATTTTACACAAAAGGAAATCCACAGGTTGAAAGTTAAAGGTTGGAAAACAATTCTCCATGCAACAGGTCCCCAGAAAAAAGCAGGGGTAGCTATTATGTTTGCAGACAATGTAAACTTCAAACCAAAAACAATCAAAAGAGATAAAGAAGGTCATTACATACTAGTTAGGGGCAAGCTGCAAGAGGAAGAGGTAACAATCCTAAACATTTATGCACCAAACCATGGAGCACCTAACTTTACAAGTCAGATCTTAACAGATGTAAAAAATCAAACAACTAATAACACTATTGTAATAGGGGACCTAAACACCCCTCTGACGCAAAGAGACAGGTCAACTGGACAGAAACTCAGCAAAGAAATAACAGACCTGAACCCAAAGTGTGAACAAATGGACTTAGTAGATGTATACAGAGTGTTCCACCCCACAACATCAGAATACACATTTTTCTCAGCTGCACATGGGTCTTTCTCTAAAATAGACCACATTCTAGCCCATAGAGCATATCTACCTAAATGCAAAAGAATTCAAATTATCCCATGCATATTATGGGACCACAGTGCAATGAAATTGGAAATTAATGACAAAGAGAACTCCAAAAACCACATAAACACTTGGAAATTAGACAACAACCTCCTGAATAACCAATGGGTCACACAAGATGTTAAAGAAGAAATTAAAAACTACCTACAAATAAATGAAAATGCAAGTATAACCTATCGGAATCTGTGGGATGCAATGAAAGCAGTCCTCAGAGGGAAATTTATAGCAATGAACTCACATACAAAGAAAACAGAAAGAGAGCAAATAAATAACCTATTGATATACCTCAAACTCTTAGAAAAAGAGCAACAAGCCAAACCAAGAGCTCAAAGAAGGGAGGAGATTATAAAACTCAGGGCAGAAATTAATGCAATTGAGATGAAGAAAACTCTACAAAAAATTAGTGAATTAAAGAGTTGGTTCTTCGAAAGAATAAATAAAATTGATAAACCCCTAGCCAACTTTATCAAAAAAAGAAGGGAAAGATCTCAAATTCATGCAATAAGGAATGAAAAGGATGAAGTCACTGCAGATCCCACAGAAATCCAAAAGATCATGAATACCTACTTTGAAAATCTGTATTCCCATAGGATAGAAAATACAGAAGAAATGGACAGATTCTTAAAAAGGTTCACATTATCAAAATTGAATCAGGAAGACATAAAAACCCTGAACAACCCAATATCAATTAATGAGATTGAAAACGTCATTAAAAACTTACCCACAAAGAAAAACCCAGGCCCTGATGGATTCACAGCAGAATTCTGTAAAACATTCAGAGAAGATCTAATGTCAACACCCCTCAAACTCTTCAATGAAATCGAAAAGGAAGCAACTCTCCCCAACACATTTCTGGAGGCAAGTATTATACTGATACCAAAACCAGAGAGGGACCCAAACAAGAAAGAGAGCTACAGGCCAATCTCTCTAATGAACATAGATGCAAAGATACTCAACAAAATATTGGCAAATAGATTACAGCGAATCATAAGGAAAATTATACACCACGACCAGGTAGGATTCATTCCAGGAATGCAGGGATGGTTCAATATTCGCAAATCAATTAATGTAATACACTATATTAATACAGTCAAAGACGAAAACCACATGATCATCTCAATAGATGCAGAAAAGGCTTTCAATAAAGTCTAACATGCATTCATGTTAAAAACTTTAGACAAAATAGGAATAGATGGCCTCTACCTCAATCTGATCAAAGCCATCTATAATACACCAACGGCCAACATCATACTAAATGGACATAAACTGAAAAGTTTCACTTTAAAGTCAGGAACAAGACAAGGATGTCCATTGTCACCACTCCTATTCAACATAGTTCTGGAAGCACTAGCCAGAGCAATCAGACAAGAGAGAGAAATAAAAGGAATAAGGATAGGAAAGGAAGAAGTCAAACTATCACTGTTTGCAGATGACATGATACTATTACATGGAGGACCCCAAAAACTCCACAAGAAAACTCCTGGAATTAATTGACAAATTCAGCATCGTAGCCAGATACAAAGTCAGTAGCATTCCAAAAATCAATAGCATTCCTATACACGAACAAAAAACAGACTGAGATAGAAATTGAGAAAACCATACCTTTTACAATAGCAACCAAGAAATTGAAATACTTAGGAATCAATCTAACAAAGAATGTGAAAGATTTATTCCGTGAAAACTACAGTACTCTGAAAAAGGAAATCGAAGAGGATTTCAATAAATGGAAAAACATACCCTGCTCATGGTTAGGAAGAACTAACATTGTAAAAATGGCCATACTACCAAAACTGTTGTACAGATTCAATGCACTTCCCATTAAACTACCACTAGCATACCTCACAGATCTACAGAAAATATGCCTCAAATTCATCTGGAACCAGAAGAGACCCAGAATAGCAAAAGCAATCCTGGGCAATAAGGACAAGTCAGGTGGAATCACAATCCCTGACCTGAAATTATACTACAAAGCAACTGCAATAAAATCAACCTGGTACTGGCTAAATAACAGACCTGAGGATCAATGGAACAGACTGGAAGATACAACCATAATGAAAAACCCACTCAGCTACCTAATATTCAACAAAGGGGTCAACCAAACTCACTGGAAAAAAGAAGGCCTGTTTAATAAATGGTGCTGGAAAAGCTGGCTTGCCTCTTGCCAAAAACTGAAAATAGACCCCAGTCTATCACCATGCACCAAACTCAGGTCAAAATGAATCACAGACCTCAACATTAAAACAGGAACTCTCAATCTATTAGAAGAGAAAGTAGATAAAAATCTTGAAGACATAAGAGTAGACAGAGAGTCCATGAACAAAAATGAAACTGCAAGGGAAACACTTCAAAGAACCAATAATTGGGACCTCATCCTTCTGAAAAGTTTTTGTACATCTAAAGAAATCACCAGCAAAGTAAAAAGAAAACCCACAAATTGGGAAAAAATCCTAGCTGGCTGTCCCTCAGACAAAGGTCTTCTATCTAGAACATACAAAGAATTAAAAAACATGTACCTGTCCAAATTCAAAGACCCAATCCAGAAATGGGCATCT
>PVLD010030705.1:0-16556 GCA_004027595.1 Dinomys branickii
AGAAACTAAAAGCACTGTAACAAGGGCTGGGGATGCACCCTAGGGTACAGCAAGTGCTTAGCAAGTCCCCAAACACTGAAGAAACACTAACAGAAATGAAGAATGTCTTTGTGGCTTGTGCATGGCCAAGGGAAAAAAAATCAGCAAGCTTGAAGATGTCAGCAGAAACTTTCAAAACGTTAATGCAAAGTTTAAGAATGAAAGGGATGAGTGAGCGATTTTGTTGAAGATAATAGATAATATAACGGCCTCTGTTAATTCCTATCACTTTGTTTTGAAACCCTGTATCATTTTTATTGTTTCTATGTTGTTTTGTTTTTGTCTATGTTGTTGTTTTGTTATTTTTTAATTCTCTTTAAAATAAAAAAATAGGGCTGGGGATATAGCTCAGTGGAATAAGCACCTGCCTCGCAAGCACAGGGTCCTGAGTTCGATCCCCAGTACCGCCAAAAATAAATAAATAAATAAATAGATAAAATAAAAAAATAATGAAAGGGATGAAAACATGATCAGAATTTTGAAGAACTGTGGGACAACCACAAAAACTGTCAATGGGAACAGTAGAAAGAGAGAAAGGAACAAAAGAAAGATATGATGCAACAATGGCTGAGAATTTCCTGGTATTAATGACAGACACTGAATTACAGAGGTAAGATGTTCTGAGAAGAGTAAGCAGGGCACATCACATTCACTGCAGAAAATCGAGACCAAGTCTTGATAGAAGCCAATGTGCAAAAGCATCTTAACAATAGAGGAGTGAGGAAAAGGATTACATACACTGGACTTCTCTTCAGAACCTATGAAAAGGACAGTGTTAAAAGATGAAAACCCACCAACCTAGAATTCTGTATCCTGTCAAATTATCCTTCAAATGCAAAGAGGGAAATACAGACTTTCTCAGACAAACAAACATGAAGGGAATTTATTGATGGTAGAACTACCTTGAAAGAAGTGTTAAAAGAAGTGCTTCAGAAAGAACGAACAGTACATAGGTCAGAAACTCAGGTCTGGGTGGCTGTGGTCTATAATTCCAGCACTAGGGAGGCTGAGGCAGGAGGATTGTTGTGCGTTAGAGGCCAGCCTCCGCTACATAGTGAGTTTAAGGCCAAACTGAACTACAGAGCAAAACCTTGTCTAAAACAAAACAAAACAAAACAAAAAACAAACCACTCAAGTCTGCCTTAAGAAAGATTAGAGAAAGAATAAAAGAAAATAAAATCTTCATTTTCCTTACTCTTAGTTGATCTCACAGCAGTTTGTTCAAAATAATAATAGCAGCAATGTGTGAAGTGATTACAGTTTACAGATAGCCGAAATGAATGACAGGAATGGGAGGAGAAAATTGGGAGTATTTCGTTATAAGGTAGTTGTACTACTTGCAAGTGGCGTAGTGTTATTTGAAAGCGGACTTGCATTAGTTGTAAGTGTATAGGGCAAACTTTAAGGACAACTTTAAAATTTTTTTCTCCTTCTTTTTTTAGAGACACTATTTTGCCCATACTGCCCTGAATTCCTAGGCTCAAGTGTTCCTCCTGCCTCAGCCTCTGGAGTAAGAACAAAGGCACACACCACTATGCCTGGCTTGAGACAATTTGAAAAGAAAAGTATAACGGATAGGCTAAGAGAAGAGAAAATGGAATCATATCAAATGCTCAGTTGTCACCAGAGAAGGCAGAAAACGAGTAAATTCCAAAAACAAGAAACAGAACAAGGACCATAAATAGAAAACAGTAACAAACATGGTAAGTGGTAGGCCAACTATATCAGCAGGCACCTTAACACACCAACTAAAGCCAGAGGGGTGGGGATGTAGCCCACTGGTAGGGTAAGTGCTCAATCCCTAGTGCTAAAGATAAAAAAAGACAAATGGTCAGGGTATTAAAGCAAGACCCAACCATCAATCTACTTTAAATCCTTTTTTTTGAGTCAGGGTCTCACTGTGTAGCCCAGGCTGGCCTTAAACTCATGGAGATCCTCCCGCCTCCACCCTCGGAGTACTGGTATTACAGGTGTGTGCCACCATGCCCTGTTCTAAATCCACTTTAAATATGAAGACACAGATTAAAAGGATGGAGCTTTCTCCTTGCTAACCTGGGATCGTGAGAAAGCTGCAGGGCGGGGACATAGGTCAGTGGTAAAGTACTTGCGCAAGTTCCTGGTCAAGCCCCCCCCAGCTGGAGTAACTATTAATTTCAGACAAAATGCTACAATAAATATCACTGTAGATATACTTTTTTCTTATTTAGAAGATCTCTTTTTCCCCCAATTTTTTTGTTTTTTTTTCTTTACTGAATGAAGTACACACAGTAATGTGGATAAAATGCACTAAACTGTTTAGCTGCACTGATTTTTCTACGCATACGCACATTTTTCACAAATTTTAACAAAGGTATCAAATCATTTCAGCACGTATCGCCTACTAAACACTGTTCTAAGCATTTTACATATGTTGATTCCTTCGACCCTCATACTAAACCTGGAAGTTAGGTACTGTTATCATCCCATTTTAGTTAAGGAAGCTATGGCACAGACCGATTAAGCGGTTGGCCAGATTTGTGTGATTAGTAACCTCAGAGACAGAATTCAGATTTAAGCAGTCGAGCTCCAGTGTCTGTGTTCTTAGCCTTTCTAGATGATAACTACATATGAAGATAATCATAGAAAGGGTTTCACCCAGAGTGTGATGCACATTATTAAATGCTCAAGTTATCATCATTTTTACTACTCTTGTGATTATGTTTTATTGAATCTGAGGTGCCATCAATTGCAAGGTACATCAGTACTTTAGATGCCACTAACAAAGAAAGAAAACACTGCCAATTATAATACTGAAGATCCTATTGAGTGTTGTGAGACGCAGTCCAATTTCAAACATATGAGAAAATGTACTTTGTGGGATGGGTGAAACTATTTTTGGATATACAGTTTTTCGTTGTGTCTAATAGCTATTAATGCCAAATATGCCTTGAAGGCCCCCAGATTTATACTTTCAGCCTGAACCACTCCTTTGAACGGAAGATCTGGATACCCAACAGCTTGATATCTCCCCACAGATGTTCACAGGCACCTCAGAAATAACATGCCTCATACTGAGCTCTCAAAAGCCTACCACCTTGGTATACATAAGGCATTCCTATTCTTTCAGTTATTCAGGTTGAAAACCTTGGCATTACCAAATTCTGATGTCTCTCCTTTCAGTGTAAATCCATAAATGGGCACTTCTCATGACTCTGTCAGTCTCTACCGCGTGGCGTCTGTGGCCAAGGCTTCGAGTGCTCACCTGCTCCACTCTTTCTGCGTCCTTCTGGGTAGACATTTCCCAGCCTTCTTTACAGTTGGTTATGCAATGAAATGATAAGCAGTGGGATACAACAAATATCATGTGCTTCTATAAAACTCCCGAGAATACTTTTATCTGCTCGTCTCCCAGTTTGTGGCACTGGAGATGGCTTTGTACCTTACCCCCAAAGACGACCTTCTCAGCTGTGTGTGGAAGATAGCAGAGCCAGTTGGCCTGGGCATTTCCACGACTGTGTGAAGGATGGCTTCCCTGCACATTTGTTCATCTATTCACGTACCAGTCACCCTCCTGTCACTGGGAAAAGATACCCAACACCCAGAAATCAAAAGAGGAGAGGTTTATTTTGGCTCATAGGTTTTAGAGGATTCAGTCCGTGGTTGGTTGGCTCCAAGGCCAAAACGGCATGGCAAAAAGGCACAGTGGAGGGAAGATGCTCACCTCATGGTAGCAAGAAAGCAGAGAGAGAAGGGAAAGCTGGGGACAAGAGTACCCCCTGCCAGGTCACACCCCCAGTGATGCACCCCACTGACCAGCTCTACATCTGAACATGAAAATTTGGGGGCACATTCGAGATCTAAGCCACAACATCCCACTTCTGGACCTCCAAAGGCTCATGTCAATCTCATTATGTGAAATGCATTTAGTCTAGCTTTAAGTGTGACATTGCTAAAGTCTTAACAGTTCCAGCACTATTCAAGTCCGAGTTCAAAGTCTCTTCTGAGACTCAAGGTACACTCTTAGCTGTGAACCCTTACAAAACTTAAAAACTTAGATAGTTCCAACATAAAATGGTACACAGTTAACATTCCCATTCCAAAAGGGAGAAATAGGAGGTTAGAAAGTAAGACAGAAACCCAGCAAGGCAAACACTAAATTCTGAAGCTTCATTTCCAACACCCAGGGCTGACCTTGGTGAGAGATACGATCTCTGAAGGGCTCAGGTGGCCCTGCCCACATGTCCTCTGCTGGTTGTGACCCACATGGCCTCTCTCTTGGGCTGGCTCCACTTGCTGACTACAGCTTTCCTGAGCAAACATTCCATATTCCTGGCATCTCTGCTACATATTTGGTTTCATTCTCACAGCTTTACATACTGTCCTCTCTGGAGGCATGCTGCCTGGCCTCCCAGGCCCTACTCTGAAATCTTGGTGGAATTATCCATGACTCCATAACTCTCATATTCTGCATGCCAGTAAAACCAGTACCACATGGGTAATGCTAGGGTCTACCACCTCCTTGAGCAGTAGCCAGACCCTCTTGGACCATCACTACAGTGGCCTCTGAGTACCTGGGTGTCTGAATATGCTGAAGTGAATCCTAGGTAAGGAATTCCCTACATGATCCATCAGCACCAGCACAGGGCCCAGAGGCTTTCTTTCCAAATGAAAAATCTATACATTTGCACTTTTGAGCCTGTAATGGGTGGGGTCCTGTGGATTCCTCAGATACCTTCAAGCCGTATTTCATATTGTCCTGATGCAAAGTACTTGGGTTCTTTTTAATGCTAATCTTTTCAGCAGCCATGTTTTCCTTGGCTCCAACTTTACAGGTGCTTCCTTCCTGGTGAAACTGCATTGCTCCTGATAGTCACAATAGATCTTGCGAAAGGCAGCCAGTAGTACCCATGCCACAGTGTGAACACTGAGTTGCCTTGAAATTTCCTCCACAAGATTAATTAGTTTGTCATTTTTGCATCCAGTCGCTCTGAAAGTTTTAGGACATGGGGGAAACATAGATAAATTCTTTGCCAAAATGAAACACATACGGCCTCCAGTCCAGTTTCCAAAAGAGTCACCATTGCCATCTGAAACTCTATGAACCTGCCTTTATTGTCTGCATTTCTATTAGATTCTGGTCTTCTGAGTTCTGACCAGAATCTTCCATCAAGCTCAGCTGATAGTAGTCTAGGGCTATTCTAGCTGGTATCTCTAAGCCTTTCTAAACTCCTCCTGCAGAATAGTTACAAAGGCTTCTAAACCATGCAGTCAGGTACAGTCACAGCAAAGGCTTCCCTCCTAGTACCAGTTTTCTGTATTAGTCAGTCTCCCATGGTTTAAACAAAATAACCAACAACCCCAACTGAAAGGAGAGGTTTATCTTGGCTCAGAGCTTTTAGAGGATTCAGTGCATGGTTGGCTGGTTTTAGGAAAGAAACAGCATGGCAAATGGGTACGGTGAAAGAAAGTGCTCACTCCATGGTAGCCAGGAAACACAGAAAGGAAGGGCTGGGGACAAAAATATACCCACACAGGTTATGTTCCCTGTGACCAGTCCAATCTGACCAGGCCCTACCTCTGTAAGTGAGACTTTTGGAGAGATATTTAATACAACTCAGCACCATAAAATGAGCAACAAATTTTCTGTTGTGCTTGAGCCAGTGGGCAGTGAGAAAACTGATATTGGTGTATAGAAAGATGGAGAGTCATGTTAAAAGGCAGCAAAATTCTTGATTAAAATGTCACCTATGATAAATTGGAAGCCATATCAAATGCCTCCCAAGACTATAACTTCAGGGGAAAAGGATGGAAAGCAATGTTAGTTATTTGCAAGGTATTACCAGAGCAAGAAGAGCTCAGGCAAGCATGCGCTGGTTCAGTAGTAGAAATAAAAGGAAATCAGAGTTGGGAGATTCTCAGATACAGAGTTAGAGGAGCAGATGTCAAACTGGGCACAGTGGTGCGTGTCTATAATCCTAGCACTTTGGGCAAGCTGAGGCAGGAGGATACATAGTAAATTCAAATTCTCTCTGGGCAACTTAGCAATGCCCTGTCTTAAAATAAAAATAAAAAGGGGCTGGGGACATAGCTCATTTGTAGAACACCCCTGGGTTCAATCCCTAGTACCAGAAAAAAAAAATCTGACCGCTCTGTATCCTAAATAATGAGAGAAGACTGCAAAAGGCTTTGTGTAAGCAAGTGTGAGGGAATGGCTCAATTATGACATGCCGGTGACCTTGCATATCTTCACATAGGCCGCATGAGCAAGGCTTGACTGTAGGCCGGCCTAAGTCTTGGCAGGAAGCCCCATGACTGCCCTGGAACAGGAGGCGATAAGGACAGGAGACTGCTGCAAGGCCGTTTCTCATCCTCTCCCTGCCTCAGGGAGAGCTGCCCTCCCCACTGCTCCTGTCCCAGTGACTGTGCAGCTTAAAACTGCCTCTCCACAGCAGAGCAACCTACCTGCCGCTCAGGTGGTTGGTCATTCGGCTCCTCAGCTTAGGCTTCATCCTGCAGGATTAGGGGGCCTGTGGAGCTGACCTCCTGCTGGCCTTGCTTATGTTGTTGCAACATACAATCTAAACCCATTTGGCCTCATTATTTGTTACCGGCCAAAGCTACAGAAGTGTGGCGAGCCAGCCCTCAGGCAACAGGTGTCAGTCACCATGCTGCTGCCTGGGAACTGCTTGGCCACCTGACATATGAGCCCATTAAGATCCCTCTGTTTGAAACTGGTTGTGGTGGCACACACCTGTATCCCAGTGTTTGGGAGGCAGAGGCAGGAGGATTGCTTTGAGTTTGAGGCCAGCCTAGGCTACATAGTGAGACCCTATTTCAAACCACCCCCCAGAAAAAAAGCTCAAAGCAAACAACAAAGACCCCTCTATTATAAACACAGGAACCCTGCCCCCAAACAAAAAAATCAGATTATGGGAGGTGGTGGCTCGTCATCTAAGCCTGGTTTTTTCAGATGACATCAAGGTGAGCAACATTAATTTAAAAGGAAGAGAAGCACGGGAACAAGGAAGCCCTTAAGTACACGAAGCACACTTTACAGCTATGGCTGAAAAAGAACTCTGGGCATGGTTACAGGCGGGGAACTGTTCAAAAGCAAACCTGCCTAGAAAAGAACTGTGGTTACAGCCCATGCAACTGTCTCCCGGTAGAAGCAAATAGATTATGTCTGCAAAACAAAGCAAAACAAAACAAAACAATAAAATGTTGGCTATGGTTACAGCACATGTAACTGTCTAGAAGCGAACACATCCAGCAGAGAATCTGGGGAATGGTTACAGCACATAGAACTCTCTGGAAACAAACAAATCTAAATCCTTCTACAGTTTTGAGGAAATTAAGTTACCAGAGAAACCAAGAACCTAGTCTGAAAAAGCTGTGAAGTTTAAAACAACCCTTGGGCAGGAAGTGATCTGGGGAAGTCGATTCTCTCCATCCTCATCATTATCTCTCTGATGTCATTTCCTACTTAACTGCCTCTGTTCCAAGCTGCCTCTTTACCATATTTTTTTACCCCATAAACACACTAACACCCCAGATCCTTTGCCTTTGTTGTTTCTTCTACCTGGAAAGAAAACTTTTTTCTAGATATTCATTTGGTAAAACACACCATGGATCCCAGCTTCAGGCACAAGTGAAAGAGACTGTCTAGCTTTCCCTGCAGCTGCCACTCCCAGGGGCATCCAGCTCTGCAGCTAACAACCTAAAACAAACACTAGGAATAACCTAATTGTTCTGCTACCTGCTCATGGAAGAAACTGTGATCTCCATAAAGTGTACCTCCTTATTTCTAGGAGTTGCTAGGGTTTGTCAGAGGTACAGGAATAAGTCCACTCCAATGGGCTCTGCGACACTGTCAGCTGGAGGTCATGGATACCATGGCCATCCTGCCAGCTCCATTATGATGGTGCTGGCTTCTCTGGCGAGATTATAGTGCTTCTGCCCTGGTGGCTCCCCAAAGTGCCTGATGGTCTGGAAGGGATGAACAGCTCTCTCCCTCTGAGTTAGCTGCTGCCAAAAGGAGCCTGGGGCAGTGTTAGATGAAATGTAGGCTAACACAGCCATAGGAAATCCTGTAGTAAGACCAGCATGGCATTCTTACAGTAAACTTAGAAACCAAACTATATTTGAGAAGACAGTTTTTGTTTTCTTAGGTCATACTGGAGATGGAACTGAAGGCCTCTTGTATTTTAGGGAAGTGCCTACCACTGATCTATATTCCCAGCCCTTTTAAAAGACAATATTTTATGTTGAGACAGGGTCTCACCAAATTGCCCAGGCTGGCCTCAAATTCCTATCTTAGCCTCCCCAGCACCTGGAATTACAGGTGTAATTCCACTACAGGTGTGCCACTATGGCCAGCCAGAGGATACATTATTAACATCTAATGTAATTTTCAAGATGCATTCTCTCTTCCCTAGCATTTCTCTACTCTGTATCTACCTTAGACCAACATTCCTAAACAGGTACAAAGACACAGGGATACAGTCATTAATCATAGAACTTTTGTAATAGTGGATATATGGCAACAGAGAAATAAACCATGACTTATCCAGACTGGGAAATATTACACAGCAGTTAAAAAGAATAATCTATGTGTCATAATATGGAATGACTCCCCAGACAAATTTTTTAGTGAATAAACAAAATGGCAGAAAGCTATGAATACTGTGTAATAAAATCTCAAAACCTACAAAATAATAGCATACATTTCAAGGAGCATACACACACATAGGAAAGCACATGCAAATCACAGTCCATGGGAGGAATGAAGAGCAGGGAGTCAGGATTGCGGATGGTGATGAAGAAAGCTTTTGCCTCATCCTTAATAACCCAGTGTCTTTCAAAGACAAGGAATGAGGAATGCTTGCGTAATTAGAAATCAACTTTTCAAATGCTGTACTGAGGAACAAATCCTAGGGCACTTTGCCACTGAGGGTTTTGTTTGTTTTGAGGCAGTCTCATTAAGTTGCTCAAGATGCCCTCAAACTTTCAAGCCTTGTTTGGGAGCCTCCTGAGGAGCAGGGAATATAGGCGAACGCCACCAGGCCCGGCTTAGAAATCAATTTTTTAAAAAGGCCATCTGACTGGCAAACACTGTCCCCTTCCCTTATCAATTCAGCACACACTGGCCCAACTCTCAACTGCTGGCTCCTGCATTACTGTTCCTGCGGGCGACAGGGGGCCTGCCACCCTCCAGGCAGAAGGCAAGGCTGGGCGCTAAGTGCCCGGCAAGCAGCGCTCACAGTGGCGGTGGGAGTCAGTGTACTCCTCCACTGCCCCAGGCTATCCGCACACAGAAGCCACCTTAGGCATTTTAGGGAACTCAGAGGGTAAAAGGAAAACCCCAAGGTATCATGGAGTCAGTAACTACAAGAAGCCGCTATCACCCCCCCCCCCAAAGCTGGGAGAAGAAAGAAAAGAAGAGGGAAATATTACAGTTTAGAGGCTTGGCCCCAGAACCCTGGGGAGGAACACTCTCACCTCATGCTGGTGCTTCTGACGTGGGTGTCAGGAGGCTGCTTCTGTGCGTGTTGTACAAATGCAAACTGGACTCAGCTAGAGAGCCCAGGCAGGTCCTCTGCTGCAGGAGCAAAGCTGATAGGAAGAACAGAAAGGAATTCAAGTTCCGTGGTCCTATGGCCTTGGAGTTCTCCCTCTATCACTATCTATGGGGGTATGGCGCAGGAGCAGAGCACTTGCCTAGCAAGTTCCATCTCTAGCACCAAAATCAACAACAAAAGGGTTCAGAAGGGTAGGTTGAAATGTAATAAGTCAATTGCTGTAACAACCAAAAAGGAGAACAGTTTCGTGAGTATAAATTTTTGTTCTTGTGTTTTGAGACAGGGTCTCTCCCTATGTAGTTGAGGGTATCCTTGAACTCACTGTGAGCCTAGGCTGGCCTCAAACTCATGATCCTCCAGCCTCAGCCTCCTGAGTGCTGGGATTATACACATGCACCACCATCCCTGGCTTGTGAGGCCAAATTCATCAACAATTATTATTACTTTGCCTTTCTTGCTTCATTTATTTCCCCCCACATTTTTCTCCTACTGTATTTTAAAGCAAATAACATGATTTCACTTATAAATACTTTGGTATTTAAGAAATACAGATTTTAAGAACACAATACAATCAAGACCAATAATGAATAAAATAATTCCTACTCTGTTCAAATTATCCGGTTGTTGCCAGGTATGGCGGTACACACCTGTAATGTCAGAAGTCAGTAGGCTGAGGCAAGAGGATCACTTCAAATTTGAGGGCAGCCTGGGCTACATAGAGAGTTCCAGACGAGCTGAGCTACATAGCAAGGTCTTGCCTCAAAATAACAAATTATCCTGACTGTTTAAAAGATGGCATTTTAGGCTGGGGATATAGCTCAGTGGAATAAGCGCTTGCCTAGCAAACGCAGGGTCTTGAGTTCGATCCCCAGTACCGCAAAAAAAAAAAAAAAAAAAAAAAGATGGCATTTTATAGTTAGTTTATTTGAATCAGGGCCCAAACTTTGTTTTGGTTAATACCTCTGGTTTCATCTTTTCTTCTCTTCCTTTTTCCTTCTCTTTTATGGTGAACTTTTGCTATTGCCCAGGCTGGTCTCAAACTTACGAGCTCAAGTTAACTTCCTGTGTAGCCGGAACTACAGGCATGTGCTACTATAGCTGAGTGGTTAATATATTTTGTCCCTTTTAATGTATAACCCTTCTTCTGTGGTTTGAATGTGTTTCCCCAGAAACATATGTTGGAAACTTAATCCCCTGGGGGACAGTGTTGAGAGGCGGGGCCGTAGGCTCTGTCATTCTATTCATCGTAGGTTGAAGCATTAGCGGGGAGCGGGCTCATTATCTCCAGAATGGTTTCTTATACTTTATTTTAGTTTTTTGCTCTCAGAACTTTTATTAGGTGGAATTTGGGCAAGAGAAAACCCATGAACAGTTGCTTTCTTATATTTTAAAGAGAAAAAGATTCAAAACAGTATAATAAGAGGGTAACAATGCTTAATACATTGCACATTGTTATCTTTAGTTACTCCAAGTATAAGGCATAGGTGTTTAATTGTCCAAACAATATTAGCACAAATTTTTCTTTTCAATGAACTAAGCAAAGTCAGTAGTGTAACTATCTTGTATATACATATACACATATACTTTTTGCTTTTCCCTTCCTTGCTTTCTCCTTTCTCCATCCGTTTCTCCTTCTTTTTGAAGTTTCGTCACATTTTACCAGATCTATTGTACATTTTGGATCTTATTTACTCTTTGAGCTTCTCACACTAGGGAGACAATAGATCTTTACACATGTGTGTCTGGTTTATTTCACGTATGAGTACGGTCTCCAGTTGCATCCATTTACCTATAAAAGTCTCCAGTTTATCCTTCCTTAGGACTTAGTATTCCATTGTACAAAAAGACCACATCTTTTTTACCCATTCCTAGGTTGATTGGCACTTGGGTTGTTTCCAAGACCTCGCTATTACAAATTTGCTGCTATAAACATAGGTACATATACATCGCTGTAGTACAATGTTTTTAATGCTTCTGGGAAGATACCCAGAAGGGAAATAGCTTGGTCAAATGAGACCTCCAATCCTACTTTTTTTAAAGGAATCTCCACACTCATTTCTACAGTGGTTGCACTAATCTGCACTCCCACCAACAATGAAGAAGGCTTTCTTTTTCCACACAGCCCTGCCAGCATTTGTTATTGGTTCATTTTTTTAATGATAGCCATTCTTTTTGGGGTGAGATGGAATCTCAGTGTTTTTTTTTTCCCTTGGTGTTGTTTTAATTTGCATCTCTTGAATGAGCAATGATGTTGAGCATTTTTTTCATGTATTTATTTGCTGTTTGTATTTCTTCATCTGAGAAGTGTGCATTCATCTCAGATGCCCATTTTTGGATCGGGTCTTTAAATTTGGGAGGTCTCTTTTTTTTGAGTTCTTTATATGTTCTTGATAGTAATCCTTTGTCTGAGGGGCAGCTGGCAAACATTTTTTCCCACACCGTGGGTTGTCTCTTCTCTCTTGGTGGTTTCTTGTGCTATGCAAAAGCTTTTTAATAAGTTGAGAGCCTAGTTGTTGATTCTTTGTGATAGTTCCCGTGTGATCAGGGTTTTGTTCATAAAGTCGTTGCCTACACCAGTGTCTTCAAGAGTTTTATCTATTCTATCTTCCAGCAGATTTAATGTTTCTGTTTTACAGAATGGGTTTCTTATAAAAGACAATTGGACTCTTTTCTTTCTCATGACTTTCTGCCATGGTTGACACAGCACAAAAGTCCTTATTAGATGTTGGTGCCATGATCTTGGACATCCCAGCCTTCAGAACTGTGAGAAATAAATTTGTGTTCATTATAAATTACCCAGTTTCTTATATTCCATTATAGTACCACAAAACAGACTCACACACTTTCCTTTTCCCCTCCCTATTTTCTTTAATGTCATTTATGCACTGAAGAAACCATATCATTCATTCTGTAAAATGTCCTCTATTCTAAATTTTTTTTTTGTCTTTTTGCGACAGGGTCTTGCTGTGCAGTTCAGGCTGGCCTTGAGCTCACTTTGTAGCCCAGGCTGGCCTCGAACTCGCAGTGATCCCCCTGCCTTAGCCTCCCAAGTGCTGGGATTACAGGCGTGCCTCTATTCTAAATTCACCTGGGTGTATCCTGTGGGTATCATTTAATATGTGCCTCTTTCCCTTTTATTTCCTGTAAGCTGGTAGCTACCTTTGGAGGTTGGATTACGTTCAGGTTCAATTTTTTTTGGCAAAGATATTTCATACAGTGCTGTGTATTTCTTTATTGGAAGGCACAATTATACCTGATTGGAATGCACAATTTTTTTTAAAAATTGAGGTATAGGGCTGGGGTTGTAGCTCAGTGGCAGAGCACTTGCCTAACGTGTAGCAGGCCCTTGGCTCCATCCTCAGCTGCCAAATCATATACATAAATAAATATGAGGTACAACATTTCAATTGAGGTAAAATTAAGATATACTTTATCTACAATGAAACGCATAAATACTAGCAAGTAGCTTAATGAATATTGTACAACTGTGTAACTAACTACCACTTAGTTCAAGGTATAAAGCATTTCAACAGAAACGATGGCACATGTGTTGTTTTTCCTTTAAGACAAAAGATGTTAATGTATGAGTTCTTTTTTCTAAACTAAAACTTCAGTATTCAGGTTTAATTGCAGCATTGGAAATCGGCAATAAATAAGTGGGTTTTTGTGTTGCGGTTTGGGTATTGTCTCCAAAAGGTTTGCCATCACTGGCATAGACTATTCCTGCATAAAATGGTGATTATTCCAGTTCTGTTATTCTTTCTCAGTCTGAATTCTTTTATAATAAAGAACTTCCCATCAGTTCTGGATGTGCTGAAATACATTTTCCACAAGGCAAGATAAATGCTTAATTTATTTGCCAATTTTACAATTAATAAGTTGGCATTCTAGCAGCTTTCAAAAAGAGACCAATGAGGCTTTATATGTTCTTTAGTATCATTCTGAACTCATGGAGTTTTAAAAATATTTGACATATAAATGTATACAGTACTTTGCAGTCACTATGCATTTTGATGATCAAACTATCCAACCTTGGGCTAGTAAGAGCCTCTTGGACATTTGCTTCCCTAGTCATTCAGTGTGACGCTTGTAACAGGTTCTTCTTTTATATGTCCAGCCTTGGAGTTGGAGTTAGCCATTTTCTTAAGGAGCTCTGCATGTTCGTTTGTTTTAAACTATATTTAATCACCATGAGGCAGACGCTGGGTATTTATTGTTCTTATGTTATAATTTCTTTCAGGTTTTTCAGTGCACAGGACTAGGAAAGATATATTTAAAAAACTACAAATAAATTACGAACAAATACTATTTCCAACCTAAAGATTAAAGACTTTCCACTTAATTTCTTTGATTTTGTGTTTGTATCTCTCTTCTCTCATGTGTAAAATCTTGGTTCTTAATGATATTAGCATAATGACCTATTTGCTTTATTCCACTATGCAGACAGAATGGCTTCAGAATAATGATAGTAATGTTATTAGTTACAATTAGATCACTGAATGCCATGTAAGATTTATTCACAGTTACTTATGTTCTCAGGATTCAGCCCACTGGGGATGTACAGTAAAAATATTGTGTTTGTAAGTCACTTGAAATAATTATCTGTGTAGTTTTGCCACTAATTCGTTAGGCTCATTTGTTTCAGTTTGTCTTTAATTTTTAAAGACTGCCTTATTTTTCATTTTGATTATAGTCAGTTTTTAAATTATTAAAAAACAATTTCACTGTTCTAACATGTATTAGTGATGCAGTGCCGCCTAACAAATTATATAACAAATTTAGCAGCTCAAAATAACAAGCGTTCGTTCTCTCACAGTTTCCGAGGGTCAGGGATCTGGAGCAGCTCAGCAGGGCCTTTCTGGCTCAGGGTCTCTCCTGACACGCACAACTGTCACCCGGGGCTGCTGGCGCCGCAAGGCTGGATCGGTGCTGGAGGATTTGCTTCCGGGATGGCTCCTGCTCCCGCATCCTCATGTGGCTGTCTTGGGGCCTCGATTCTTCCCGTGTGGAGCTGCTGCATGGGGCTAAGGGCTTCCCTAGAGCAGCGGGCCCAAGAGGCCAGTAGACAGGAAGCGCTCCTTCTCTTGGAACACAATCGCAGAGGGACACACTGCCATTTCTGCCAGACTCTGTGGGTCACACGGCCTCGGCCTGGGACAGTGCTAAAGGGGACATCCCAAGGGAATACCAGCAGGTGGGGACCCTCAGGGGCCTTTATACAAAGACAAAAAGGAGGGTGACTCAGGTACAGCCAGAGAGGCCTGGCTTGCAGCGTGGTGCGTTCTATATTCCCTACCTTCGCCTTTAGGAAACCGCTTTATTCATTTTTTGCTATATCTTTCCATTATTTCATCTTGGAAAAAAATCAGAAAATATGTACGTACATTTCTGGCCCCCAAAGCTAACTTACCACAAAACGTTCTGCACCTTGTTTTTGCAGTTAATGCCACGTCCTGATAGCAATCTACAGAGATCTTTTATTCCACTCTATAAACTCGATTCCAGAGGGATACTGTAGTTTAAATAATGTTTTAAAGGTATCATCATTTATTAATTCTTGTCCAAGTTTTGGACATCGAAATTGCTCATTATTTTCATCATTGTAGCTAATGCTGCAGTGAACTGTATAAAACTAACTGTATCAAAGTTTTCTAGATGTAGGATTATTGCTTAGCGTGTTGACTTAAAGGTATAGATTGAGTAAGCCGAAGGTTCAATACCTTTTATGCTCTGTTTATATAGCGCTAAATTGGTTCTCAAAAGAATTCTCCCACATTACATTTCTATCTACTATACAGAAAAATTTCACGTTGTATGTATTCTGCTCCATACTGGGTTAATCTTTACTATTTGAACAGATGTATAGTATTTACTCTTGTAGTGGCCATACATTTTCACACAGTATTCTAGTACTAAATTAGATGACCTTATGACTATGTATTTCAATGATAACTCATTTCTTGAGGAACTATATTTTATATGCATATTTTCTTTTTTTTGAGACAGGGTCTTGCTACACAGTTCAGGCTGGGCTTGAGCTCACTTTGTAGCCCAGGCTGGTCTCGAATTCGTAATCCTCCTGCCTCAGTCTCTCGAGTGCTGGGATTACAGGCATGTGCCACCATGCCCAGCTGTATATATATATATATATATATCACAAATATCATTTTGACTATTTTAGTTTTCTGAAGTATATGTGGACTTGTAAAATATTTTTGAGCTAGTAAATATTTTTTCTTTTTAAGAATTTGCTTTTATTTTTATTTAAAAAAATAAACCCAGCATTCACATTTCTATTATGAACTCAGTCACTGGATGTGGTGGCACGCACTTGTAATCCCAGCGCACTTGGGAGGCTGAGGCAGGAAGATCACCTTGAGTTTGAGGCCAGCCTGGGCTATATAGTGAGTTCAAGTTCATCTTGAACTGCACAGTGAGACCCTGCCAAAAACGAATGAATCCAGTTTTGTGCAGCCTTGCCAGCCTGTAATATGAACTCCCCCGCCAAGGCTCTGCAGAACCCCAGAAAGCAGTCTATAGGAGAGCAAGTCTGTGCCCAGCCCATGTGCTTGAGTCCTGAGTCAATAAATGTTTAAAACTTATGTACAAGACTATAATGTGTGCAAAAACTGTGAAGTGCAGGATTGTTTATACAAGAGTCATATAATTTTCAATAAAAATTATTCTAGCAATTTTTAATGCAATATGCTCATATATTTAGAGGTCATAAAACATTCAAATACTTTTGTCAGATTTGTAGCATTACAGTTTTATTTTGGTGTTTGTAATAGTTGTTAACCCTTTTTCACTAATAAAATCTGAACTGGAGTTAGTGATCTACTCTTCATGGACTATGTACTCAGTAAATGCTTTCAAAACAGCACAGCTGTGTTTTCCATTATGGTAGCTGTGGCATGTGTTTCTAAGTTTCTGGGTCCTCATTCTCCACTGGGTTAGCAA
>PVLD010030706.1:0-16555 GCA_004027595.1 Dinomys branickii
GGACTTTCCCACGTCTCGCCCCGGCAGCCTGGTCCGCCCTACCACATCTCCCCGGGCATCTCAGAGAAATACGCCCAGTTTAAACTTCCCAGCCGAGGTTCCGGCATTCACGCTCACCAAGTCTGTCTCGAGCTGGTGGTGTTTATTAAGGAGGTTCGCTCCCTTGCTGCTCACCCGGTCGCCATCTTCCCCGGATCTCTCTCATTTTAATCTTCAGTAGAATCCTTTCTCTTACTATTCCTTGATCCTCCTCATTCTCAATTAATTCATATTTTAAATATTATATTTATAATTCTCCGGATTCCAACCCCTCTATCTTTACCAGTGCAAACATTAAGCTTTATGAATCTTTAGATAGTTATTTAACTCTATGCTATTATTTTTAACAATGTCTTATTTTTAGTGGAGGTAAATCTTTCCATTTGGTAAATATTTATTGTAGGTCAATAGGTGGCTTGTTGATTATAATTATAGCTTAATTTTCTATGGGTATATATGTTATATTATTGATTTTTAGGGTTTGTCTCTATCTGGTTCTTCTTTGATGCCTTATTGTTGCTGATTATATTACTATAACTAAGGTGATATTCTTTTTGCTGTTAGTTGGTTTCCTTTGTATGCCAATATCTGTATTGTGTTGTGTCATTAATAAAACTGTGGATTATTTCTAGAAAACTGGGCATGAGGCCGAATACACTGTAGCCTTCCCTTACAAATAAATGGAGGTGGTTGGACTCTGGAACAGAGGAAAAACATGATATTTAGCCATTCCAAGGAGGCATCACTACAAAAGAAATTATCTAATCTTTAAACTAGCAGCAAAGACTTCCATTAGTGTCCATCGATTAGCCTCATCATAAAAAGCAAACAAAATACAAATCATGAGAAGAAAAGCCAACAAAATGTCCCCCAAAGTTCCCAACTGCAACAAAATTGATACACTGGGCATTCAGGGTTGGAAATAAAAAGGTACGCAGCTGTATTATTCAAAGGGATTATAGAGGAGATAAAAACCAAAAAGTGCTTGATGAGCACAAAGAACACACAAATAAAGATAATGTGGACTTAATGAGTGAAATAATCAGCATACCTACAGAAGATATTAATAAAATATTAGCGGAGCTAAAGAAAATGATACAAAACATGAATGCCCAATGTAGAATACAAAGTTCATAAAAAAGGGCCAGAAGGAATTTTAATGCATTAAATATTTTATCTCCTTGTTTGGAAATTCTGTATCATTTTTATAGTTTTTGTGTTGGTTTCTCTTTGTTTATGTTATTTTGTTTTTGCTCTTTTCTCCTTAAAATAAAAAAATCAGAAAAAAATAAAAAGCAAAAAGTAAAACTCAAAAGAGTGGATTTGATCAGTGTGAAGACAGCATGAAAAGTATAGGACAGGACAAGTGTGAGTAACTACTTAATGAGAGAGACCTTAAGAACAATAACATGAAAAAAATGAATCCAATGGGTGCTAGATGATACATAGAAGATGGATGTACAATTAATGGCAATTAGTGAAAAATCAGAAGATAGCACAAATGATATAATGTACTTCAGCAGAAAATTTGTCATCATCTTGTCCAAAATATAAAACATTGCAGGAAGCTGTGATTAAGGTCAGTGAACTCATTAAGACAGAAGAAATTTCAAACAGCCAAAGATTCAGGACTTGGATTGGGTAATCCTGGCTTCTTTCACCCAGATTTGAAGCGATACTTAAAGACAAAAGGCAATGGCTATACTTTCAGGGATCATTTCTATAGTATGTTAAAGACAAAAGGCAGAACATTTTCACAAATGTAAATTTTAGCTCAGTAGTAAACAGTTATAAAGTTGGAGTGAAAGAATGTGCTAAAGAGAGCAGCACACTTATAAAGAAATAAAGTTCTTTTGTACAGTGACATCATATAAATTAGCTTTGAAGACATCATATAAATTAGCAAGATCCAACACATTTCAGTCTCAAATGTACGAAATAGTCAATATTTCTTTTGAGAACAGAGTCCCTGAAACTCTGCTTCACAAAGGCTTGCAAGGGAATTGTTTACTCAAGATTCATTTCACTATTCCGAGCAATGCAAGTACACAAAATCTGTTGCAGCATGGCCTAAAAATCTCAGGATACTGCTTCCACTGACAGAAGTCATTAGCATCATCTATATGATGTTGGTTTCATATACATCCACAATGGAAGAGTTGAAGAGTCAGGGAAGCTTCCATCCAGATTTCAGAGAAAAGCCTGGAAGGCGAGGCAAGGAATTTCTGAGGTGGTAGTGGAGTGTTAGACAAGGAATGCTGCAGGCCATGAATGAAGGCAGACTGAGAGAAGCCTTATGGGCTGCAGTGGGAAAGGCTACCATGCTGTAGATGCCCAAATTCTTTAGAACCCATGTTTTTATCATTGTGTTCTCTGGAAGTCATACATAGATATTAGCTTCTGAATTGTATCTGCAAGTATCTCCTTGAGGACTTTTATTTATATGTTGCTCAAATATATTGCCTGTAGTTTTCTTTCTTTGTTTATCCATTATACAATTTTCTTGTCAGGGCTTAATGGATTCTGTTTGCAATCATTTCTTCTCTTTCAATTTAAAAAAAAAGGTTTACCTTATATCATTTTCCTTGGTATTATGTAATTTGTCTCTAATTTTTACAGTGTTCAACCCTAATAATTTGGTTTGGGTTTCAGAAATGTGTTGAACTTTTGAAAAATTCTGGAACTCTTGATACAATGGTAAAGAAATTTTTATTTTTGTTTGTACAGAACATAGTTATACTACATTAAAGGAAATTATAAAATTACTATTGCCTTTTTATGGAGAACAAGTATGTTTTAAGGAAATGTGCTTGGACAGCAAGTTGAAAAGGAATGGTATGTTGTAGATAGGGTACAGTTTCAACTACATTTGATCTGGAAACCTGTCCAGACAAAGCTGGTATGTTTGGGTGGGTCATGGGGGCGTACACTGGTGGTTTATGTCTGGGTCCATTGTTTCTTTTGCTCTGATAAAAATTATCAGAAATAATTTGCTCTGCTTTCTGGTCACAATGAACCAAGGAACTTTGTTCATTATATCCTACTGCTGTGATGTGCCTGCCTTGAGATCAGTCAAATATGGAATGAAATTATGAGGAAATTAAACCTCTCCTACTTCAATTTTTGGTGCCAGATATTCTTTCCACTAATGGGAAAACTGACAAAGAAAATATCTTTTCTTATTTCTCTTGCCGAATTGCTCTGGTTAAAGATTTGAATATTGTACTGATGAGGAGTGGTGAAAGTGAACAACTTTTTCTCATGTCTGATTTTAAAAGGAATGTTTTTAGCTTTCTTCATTTAGTATGATGTTGACCATGGACTTGTCATACTCAGATTTTATCACATTGAGATAAGCATCATCTGTCACAATTTTCATCAGGATTTTTCATGAAGTGATGTTGGATTCTGTCAAAGCTTTTTTCTGCATCTATTGGACACCCATATAATTTTATGTTTGACTATATTTAAATGGTTTACTATTGTCTTGGTTACTTTTCTCTCATTGCTGAGACAAAATACCCAACGCACAAAATGAAGGAAGGAAATGTTTATTTAGCTTACAGTTTGTGGAGGTTTCAGTCCATACTTGGCTGGCTCAGAGGCAGAGTGACACACGGCAGAGGGCAAACTGTTCATGGCAGCAGAGCACATAAAACAACCAGCAAAAGGGAGGAATGGCTGCAAGCAGCCTCTTCCCTTCCCTTACATTGTAAACAGGCTACCCCCACAGAGGGGGTGTGTAGCTCTCACACAATCTCCATGCCTTCCTCTTCCACAGGCTCAGGATGTGTACAAAGTAAGCACCCTGGCTTCCTGTTGAATTACTCAGCCAAACCTCTAGACTCTCCAAGTTGACACAATGTATCAACCATAACAACTATATATGTTCATTTATGTATTTATATATAAAGCCAACCTTGCATCTCTGAGAAGATGACTTGGTTGTGATGTGTGTTCACTTAAATTTGTTGCTGAATTATGTGTGCAAATATCTCCTTAAGAACTTTTATTTCTATGTTCCTCAATTAAATTGGTCTATAGATTTTTGTTGTTTTATTCTTTCTTTAATCATTATACAAGTTGTTGTCA
Organism: Dinomys branickii; assembly: GCA_004027595.1. Lineage (NCBI taxonomy): Eukaryota > Metazoa > Chordata > Mammalia > Rodentia > Dinomyidae > Dinomys > Dinomys branickii. The sequence continues at coordinate 4,132 of PVLD010030706.1, forward strand.
TAATAATGTTGCTTTAATGGACTGAGCTTGGAATTATTTCTTCTCTTTAAATCAGGTAGAAAAGTTTAAACTGTACTGTGTTCTATCTTCCATAAAGTTATTGTAAAACTCAGTGGTAAATCTGTCTTATCCAAGGGTTTTCTTAGTTGGTAGAAGTTTGCTTATTATATAAATTTATTTTTTTGATATTGGCCTGTTTTGTATTACACTAAGTTACAGGTGTGTGAAAATTTAACCATTTCTTCTAGATTATTAATTTATAAGAATGTAGCTTTTAAAATAGTTCTTAATAATCCTTTGGATATCACTGTTCTTGATTTTAATTTTCCTTATTTCATTTCTGATTTTACTGATGTTAGCTTTCTCTTTCTCTCTTCATTGTTGATAAGTTTGGTAAGCATTTATCAAACTTATTTATCCTTTTAAGTACCAAGTCTTTGAGTAATTGATCTTTTGTATGTTGTCTTAGTCTCAATGTTGTTAGTTTTTCATCCTTCTACTATTTTTGAGTTTTTATTATTCTTGTTTTCCTAGGAAGTTGAATTGAATCAGAAGGTTTTTTCTTTGGGATTACTCTACTTTTCTAAAGTAGGCATTTATGGCTCTAAACTTCCTTCTTAGTACAGCTCTTACTGTTTCTCACAGATTCTGATAGGTTATTTTTCCATTGTCATTTGATTCTCAAAATCTTTAAGTTTTGCCCTAATTTTTTTTCTATTACTCCTAATGGGTGTATTATGTAATTTCTAAGTATTTGTTTAGTTTTTGTGCTTTTTCTTTTGATGTCTAATTTAATTGCGTTGTGTTCTAATAGGATTCATGAGAATATTTCACTTTTGTGTATATTGAGACACACTTTCTGACCAGAAATATGGTCAGTTTTAGAGAAAGTTTTGTGAGCTTCTGGAAAGAATGTGCTGCTAATATTGCATGAATCAATCTGTTAATTAAATTTGTTCCGTTTTTCATTTAACACTCATATTTCTTTGATGATTTTTTATCTATTTAAACTATTCATTTGTGACAATACGCTATTGTAGTCCCTCACCATGATTTATTGGTGTCTCTTAATCCTTTCCATCAAGCCGTTTTTGTTTTGTGGAGTTGGTTGGGGTGATAATTGGTGCCTGTATACCTTAAAAATTATCATTTTTGTGCTACATTTCTCCCTTGAACTCTATAATAGAGTACTTTTTTTTTCTTTTTTGACAAGTTCTGATTTGAAGTCAATATTATCAGAAATCAAAAATCTACCCAGTGTGATGATTTCAGGCTCTAAATATTTGGAGGACTGTTTTACATCCATCAACATATATTCTGCATTTTTTAATAAATGACTTCAGTCTTTTGAAGACCATGCATAATCGGGTTTTCCTTTTTGTTTCAGTTTTCCTCTCTTGCCTTTTAATTGAAAAATGTAACATCATATACATTGATTGTTACATTATTAAACAATGTGTACTGATTGTTTTGTTCTTGTCAGCATTTGAAGTTTTCCTCTGACTCATTTGTTTAGTTAGTCTCCAGTGAGATACATTTTCTCTTTTGGCCTCATGAATGTTTTGGCCTTTCCCCTTATCACTGTTTATGAATCTTTTAATTATAATTTGCTGTGCGTTTTCAGTCATTAATTTCATTAGCCTCTATCATAAGCTCTTTATTTATCCTTCCATTTTGAAAGATTGCTTTACAGGGCATAGTAATCTGATCTTGTGATTGTTTCCTTTAGTATTTGAAAAACTCCACACAAAACTCTCTTGCACTTGAAGTCTGCATTGAAATGTTTGCTGCTGGCTACCATCCCCCTTCAAATATAACAAGCTAGACTGTATGTTTATTTTTCCTTTCTTTTTCATCTTTTTAAACTCAGTGCAGAGTTGCTTTGCAGACTGTTTTCTCACTACTCCTCTGTTTTTCCTAACTTTAATACCTGTCAAACTTTGACATCATTAAAAAGAAATGTCTGCTAATATTAGGATGGCTTTCCCACCATAGGTTATTTTTCACTTGTTTTTAAGAATTTTATAAATATTTTCTCTGTTCCAAATTTCAAGCATTTTATATGTGATGTGTCATGGAGAAGTTCATTTTGAAATCATGTATATTTGTTGTAAATTGCTTTATTTTCCTGAGTAGACATCTAATTCTCTAGATTTTGAAAATATTCTATGATTCCATTGTACATTTTTATGCCATTGTCTAGTAGCTTAATCATTTTTAACAAATTATTTGTTGTTTTAAAGTTGTCTAAGAGTCTGTTAATCATTTTATAGTCTCTTGTTTTCTATTAATACCAAATAAATGATTTACTTGTATCCACTTTGTCTTAAAGACATGATATCTTTCCTCTGACTGGTCTTGCCTACAGATATTTGACTTCACTTTTATATTTTGAGGATTTCTGCTTGAAAAATTTTCTTAAAAAATAAATTCTACCACCTTACTGAAGTGTTCTTTCATATTATGCCCTATCTTCCTTTATTCATTCAGCTTTTTATTCTTACCTTCTTTAAAGTAAATGGTCATCTTTTAATTGGGTCATTCAGCTATCTATTTATTCTTTAATCATTTTAACTATTAAGTTTTTGAAACTTTTCTCTAAAACTTGATCCACTGTAGTATCTGTGCAATAAGATTTTGAGGAGTCAGCAGTTTTGTAGGCATCTTGTTCAACTTTTTATTATAATTATGCATCTATGTAACAGTTTGTGGAGCACATGGGAAAACCATCACTTCTGCTGTCCTGTGGGTATAACATTGATCAGTGGCTTTCTCTTTGTGATGTACTAATGGTTATTAATTTGTCTCTGTGGAAACTTTTCCTCTTTGTTGATATGAATGGTAAGTTTAACCCCTACCACTCCTCCTGAGTATCAGTGTAACATCTTCCAGTACCTTTCAGTAATATTAAAAATTGAGATGGTAGGTGTATATGATAGGTGGTAAATAATTTATTTGAAGAGATTTCTACTGTTTTTCCATTCCAGAAAAATAGAGTCTTTAACAAAGTATATCAGGATAGAAAAATTAAAGCTTAATTACGTAGAGATCACTCCTAATAGTATATAACAGAGAAAACATGGGAAGAAAATGGAAAAATATAAAAAAAACAGGGAAAATAAAGAAAACAGAAAATATTATAAATGGAAGTTGATAGAAGAGACAAAGTGCATCAGGGCTGGGGATATAGCTCAGTGGACTAAGTGCCTGCCTAGCAAGTGCAAGGTCCTGAGCTAAATCCCCAGTACTGCAAAAAAAAGAAAAAAAAAATAGAGAACTTCCGGGAAGATGGCGACCGGGTAGGCAGCAGAGGGAACCTCCCAGAGGATTCACACCCAGACAATGGAATATAGCAATATGAGAAGGACAGAAAGGAGAGAGGTGTGTACCCTGAACCCAGAAAAGATCTGAAATGGGAACTGAAGCCCTCAGAAAGACAAAGCAAAACCTTTTCTGGAGGAAAGGATCGGAGGGCTGCCATGGAGCAATCAGAGGGAGAGGAGACAGAGAAGGAGGAAGCCACCACTCCCAACACACCCTTGGCCCATGCCCTCATTCCGGCACTCACAGCTTCAGCTTCGGAGACCGACACTCATGGAAGCCTACCGACTTGGCCAGTGGAGAGCAGAGTTCCAAGAGCTGGTCCAGGTCTGGAGAGGAGAGGGCGCAGCCAGGAAAAGAGGCAATGGCGATGGGGAGCAGTTGTCAAACTCAGTGTGAGGATGAGAAGTTACAACAGCCACTGAAACAGAATCCCCACCCTGCAGCAACCTTCCTAATCAGCGCCTGGAGGCAAGGTAGAGTCAAAGCAACCAGTACACATCCCACCACACCCAGTTCTGTGCCTGCCCTGAGCCTGTGGCCTCCTGCCTCTCCACTGTGTGAGCGGCCACCAGAGCCGCTACCAGCGGAGAGCAGCGGGGAGCGTGGGCGAAAACCCCGGAGCCACAGCGGCTCCCAGGGATCCTGCCAGGGAAGGGACGGGGGCTGGAGCACAGCAGCAGGAGGGAGCTGCAGATGGAGGTGGATCACACGGCCGCACACCCTTCTCACTCCAGCATCAGGCAGGAAGCATGAGCTGGGTTGCCGGAACTCAGCTCCCACCCTGAACTCCCTCTGGGAGCACCTTGAGACTCGGCGGCCTGCGCAATCACCACCTGTTCCTGACAGCAATGGGATGAATCCACGGGCTTCAGGACTCACCCAAGACTACTAATATGAGCACCAAGAGGGTCTCCTTACTATTTGAACATATGAACCTTGGACGAACCCATAGCAACAAATTAGTTGAAAAGCAGCAGTCTGGTTTATATGTTTATTCTGGTTTATATGTCTCCATTCTTTTTTCTTTAAAATAAAAAAATGAAAAAATAAAAAAAAAAATAAAAAAAACTGCATCCAGTTGTTGACCTGACAGTAAAGTTGGATATTCCTAAAAAGAACCTGTTGATATTGATATATATGAATAAACAACATAAGCCATTTTAGGGACAATAGCAGAGAATTTGTACATGCAACTATTTCCATACATACATATATAAAATGACAAAAATTAATTAAAATCAAACAAGTAAAAAACTAAAAAAACAGAAAAGGGACAAATATTCTCGTTTGTTGATTATGGTAAATGTCCACGTGGCTGGTACATACTGCAGTCTTTATACTGCCTTCTTTTAGGAGCCTGTGTTGTTTTCAGGATGGTGGCAGAGCATGCTTGCCCCTCGTGTGGCCAGGTGTCATTCTTAGGTTATTGGATCAAGTCCTGTCACATCTACTTCCACCTATTTCCCTTTGACAAACTCCAGTGTTCTAACGTTACAACTATAATGCATTCCACTCTGCCTACCTCTATCCTATAATTTCAATGTCCTCTGGAGTCAGCTAGGTGACAATCCCCCTCCCCCATGCTATTCTGGTATCTTTTCTCTTTCTCTTCTATTGGCCATCCCCAGGCATGCTGCTGCATTTCCAGTCTCTATCCTACAATTTCACTGTGGTCTGTGTATCAGCAGGAGATAGCATTAGTAGGCATCAAACCAGCCTTTTATCTGCTCCTAGTGATAGGGTGTCCCAGTAGTCCTCATGCTTGACTAATGCATCTGACTCACCATTTCAGTGGCATAGAGGATCCCACAGGCCACCAAGCCATTCAATGCTATTCCATCATCTTTTATGCACCCAAAAGTTTTGTAGGCCCTAGGTACTACAATTCCCTCCTTTCCTCTTTGATAAAAACATATAACATAGTATAATATGTTCAGTTTTAAGTGTACAGTACTTAATGTATATGAATTTTAAACAGAGGATTACTAGAATGTTTCTTCCACAAATGAAATTCCATACCAACTGCACAGCAACATCCCATATCATCCAATTTGCAATCATTGTTTATTAAAAATGATTTTGATTTACAAATTATTGTGATATTTACTAAAATATTCTCAAATACCTTAACATATCTAAGAGGGTCTTGGTCTGTGATGTTGATGAGTTGTATTCTGGCTTCTATTGCCTTTCATATAGTAATTGTAAATAACTGTCCCAGTCGCTGTGAAACTAGATTTTGTAGCCAAAACTAAACAGACTCTCTCCCCCAGATTTACCTATGGTCTTCAGGGTGATAATTTTGATTTCTTTACAGCTACCTGGCCTAATCACCCACTTGACATACTCTTAATTATTTTGTGCTCTACTGATAGAAATACAGAAATTGAACAATTCTGATTTTCAAATTATTCTGGAGGTAATTGCTTAAATGTGAATGGCTTTGGACAACGGGTGCACATGAAAACATATCTCTTATCAAAGTTTCCTAGTCTCCATTCCCTCTATTTGCCAGTGTACTCCGTTAAACTCTCATTTCTCACAATATGATGCCTTCCATATTTTATGATTCTCATATAACATATTCCTTGTTGGAAGAAGTATCTCTCCAAAGCAATGTCTTTGTTCTTATCAAAACCTATTTGAAACCATGAAATATTAAATATCTCCATACACTCTAGAGAATCAAATCTAAATTCTGTCATATAAAATTAAATGCAGTCTAAGAGGCCTTAAACTATAATGCTAACATTATTATTATTGTACATTGCATTCTCACCTTAAAAATTAGTGAAATGTAATCTTTTGCATTATAACATATTTTACCTAAATTTACTGATTTTATGTTTTTCATGAGATTCAGTTTTCACTTGACTGTTATTTTACTCTGAAATTTATTGAAACCCCAAATATTCTTCAAGATTTAATTTGAAAATCACTTTCCCTAATTTCTCCCAAGTGTTTTAGATCACTCTTACATTATTATTATTATTATTTTTGTACACATATTATTTGTAATATATACTATATATATTTTGTATTCTTATATTACATATTTATAGTGATTACATTCATTGTGCTCAGTTGACACGTATATATGACATTTCTTATTTTTTTCACTCTCTGCTCTCATTCTCTCTCTCTGCAACCCCTGGGTAGTAGTATAATGTGTGTGTGTGTGTGTGTGTGTGTGTGTGTGTATATATATATATATATATATATAGAGAGAGAGAGAGAGAGAGAGAGAGAGAGAGAACATGATGATCAGATTCCTCATAGGGAATGGGTCTTGCACATGTACACAACACTTCAAAATTCACCCTTTTTACACATTAACATTAATCTCCTTTCCTTCACCTCTCTGTCTTTCAGTACTCTTCTCATGTGGGAAAGATTCATCTTACTATTTTTTTATTCTTTATTTTCCACTTTACATAGTTATTGAAGTTCTCATGAGATAAACTATGTGATATTTAATGTTGTGTGTCTCACTTACTTAACATTGTGTTCTCAAGGTGAATGCATTTCCCTACAAATGACTCCAGTTTATTCTTTATGGCAGAGTCGTATTCCATTGTGCATAAATATCACATATTCTCTATCTATAATCGGTTGATGTACATTTTGGATGTTTCCAAGATTAATATTGTGAATTATGCTGCTATAAACCTAAGCATGAATGTTTCACAGAATTATAAGGCCTTTAACACTTTCAGGAAGATACCAAGTAGAGAAATATCTGCGTCATCTGGGATTTCTACTTTTAGCTTTTTGAGAAATCTCCATATCTATTTCTATAGTGGTTGTACCAGATAATACTTCCACCACCAGTGAAGTGTTTCATTATCCATGCAGGCTCTCCAGGATGTGTTATTATTTGATTTCTTCAATATAACCATTCTTTCTGGAGTGAGATGCAATCACAGCATTGTTTTAATTTGCATTTTTTTTCAAACTGCCAGAGATATTGAACATTTTTTTCCATGGACTTATTTTCCATTTGGGTTTTTCAGCTTAGAAGTGCTTATTTATTTCTGATACCCATTTTTGATGAGGCCTCTAAATTTGGGATTGTCTAATGTTTTTGAGTTCTTCATATATCCTATTTTTTGTTTTCTTTTGTTTTGTTTTGTTTTGTTTTTGTCTTTTTGAGACAGGTTCTCTCTATGCAGTTCAGGCTGGGTTTGAGCTCACTTTTTACCCCAGGCTGGTCTCAAACTCACAATGATCCTCCTGCCTCAGCCTCTCGAGTGCTGAGATTACAAGTGTGCACCACCATGCCCAGCATCTTCATATATTCACAACATAGTCCTCTGTCTGCAGAGTAGGAGGAATTTTTTATCTAATGATGCAGCATGTTACCTCACCATATCGATAGTTTTCTTTGATGTGCAGAAGCTTTTTACATTGTTGTGCACCAATTTGTTGATTCTTGGTATTATTTCTTTTGAACAGGCATTCTGTTCATAAATTATTTCTCTGTGACTCTATCTTAAATAATTTTCTCTATACTGTCTTCTAGCAGATTCAGCATTCTTATTTATTTTATTTTATTTTTATTTTTTTTTGGCGGTACTGTGGATTGAACTCAGGACCCTGCATTTGCTAGGCAGGCGCTTATTCCACTGAGCTATATCCCCAGCCCTCAGCATTATTTTAATATTCAGAGTTTTACTCTTTTTTTGTTTAGTGTATGGTGAGAAATATGGGTCTACATTCAATCTTTGGCATGTGTATAGCTGGTTTCCCCAGTACCAGTTTTCTTCAGTTAGAGGGTTTTGTCCCTTTGTCGGAAATAAGGTAGTTAAATGTACCTGGAATTTTTTCTGCACCCTCTATTCCCTTGTATTGATGCACAAGTCCATTTTTGCCAATGCTATGATGTTTTTATGACTGTAACTTTGAAGTGTAATGTGAAATCTGGAATTTGAAGCCCCTACCTTTCTCTTGCTTCCCAGAAGTGCTTTTGGTCTTCTATGTCTCATCTCATTCTATATGAATATGAGGGTTGTTTTCTCTGGTTCTGTGAAGAATGCTTTTTGTATTTTGGTGGTACATTAAATACATATATCAATACTGAAAATGGGGGCTGGGGGTATAGCTCAGTGGCATAAGCGCTTGCTTGGCAAGCGCAAGGTCCTGAGTTCGATCTCTGGTACCAGAAAAAAAAAATTAAAAAAAATACTGAAAATGTATCCATTTTAACTATATTGATTCTGTCTATCCAGGAATGGGGGATATCTTTCCATTTTTGGATAATCACTTTGTTCTCATTTTTTAGAGTACTGTAGTTTTATTGTAAAATTTTTTGAATTTTCTTGGATAGGTCAATTCCTATATATCTCATTTTATTTCATGCTCTTATGAAAATTACCATTTCCCTATTTATTTTCTTAGTGAGCGTATTATTGGTGTGCAGGAATGCTACTGATTTTTGAGTGCTGACTTTGTATCCTGCTATGCTACTGAACTCAGTTTCTAATTCTAGGAGTCATTTGGTGGAGTTTTTGGTTTACTTATTGCAGATATCACTCTATGCAGAAAATCATATCCTCTGCAAATAATGATAATTAAGTTTATCTCCTGTAAATATTCCTTTATTTCTTCTCATGCTTGATTTCAATGGTTAACACACCTAGAACTTAAATGAAGAATACTGGTGAGAGTAGACATTCTTTTCTTGTTCTTGATATTAAAGAAAAAGCTCTCAGCTTATATTCATTTAATATGTTCTCTTTTAGTTGGTTAAATACCTTCTATAACTATTTTCTTTAGGGTTTTGTCACGAATGAAAATTGCATTGTCACATGATTTTTCTACTTGTATTGAGATGATCTTGTGAATTTGTTTTTGCCCCTGTTCATGTAGTATATTACATATATTGACTTGTGCTTGTTGAACCATGCCTGCATACCTGAGATAAAGCCTACTTCCTTGTGGTGTATAATATTTTCATGAATTTTGGCACTCTGTTTGCCAGTACTTCAGTGAGGATTTTGGCATCTATGTTCCTTAAAGAGAATGGTCTGTGGAGTTCTTTATTTGTTGGGTCCTTTTCTGATTTTGGAATCAGGGTAATGCTTTCCTTCAGGAATGATTCTAAGGATACTGCTTTCCTTTCAGTTTCATTAAAGTGTTTGGAAAGTATTTGCATTAAGTTTCTGTTATGGTTTGTGTCTAGCTGTCACCCTAAAGCTCCATGCAGTCATAGATGAGGCTTTTTGGCAGTGGCTTGATCTAGAGTATGTGATACTGGGATCAAGGATGTGTAATTACTATATTTATCCACTGATTGACTTGGCATAATTCTGGTAGGATTAAGAGTGCCCTGTCCCATATGTGAGTTCCAGCAGCCCTAACATTATGGAGCCTGGATAAGATATAAGGGACATGAAGAGGGTCACTTTTCACGTTTGGCTTGCTTCGTTCTGCCCTCTGCCTAACACAAACTGTTTCTCCTATGTAATGCCACTCTGCTCTGCTGCCCTACCTTGGGGCCAATTAACAATAAGCTGAAACCTCTGCAAAGTGTGAATTACAATAAGTGTTTCCTCCTTTAATGCTCGATGTTGGATGTTTTGTCTTAGCAATGAGAAAACTAACTAATTCAGTTTCCGTCTATGTTCTGGTAGAATTTGCAGCAAATTCATTAGGACTTAGTTTTCTTAATTGACAGTTTTTAAATTACTTCCTCAGTTTTATTGACTGATGTTGAATTATTGAATAATCTTAAAACTTCATTCAGCTGTTTTTACTCATATATATCTAGGAATCTATCCATTTCTTCTGAATTTTCCAACTTTTTTTAGTATGGATTCTCAAAATAGTTACCAATAATCTGGATTTCAGCAGAATTAATTGTGATTTTACCTTTTCCATTTCTAATTGCATTGAATGGTGTCTTTTCTTTCCTTGATTTGGGAGGATTGACTGTTTATTTTGTTTAATCTCTCAAATCAGCTCTTTAACATTGACATTTTCTTTATTTCTTTACTCTAAATTTCATTAATTTATGACCTCACTTTTGCCAGTTAAAATACAGATATTTTTGTCATTGGTGTATTCTTTTACATTGTCTAGTATGTCAAAGATACAAAATATCATGCTGAATTTACAGTGACAAAAGTAGTTTCTATCTTTTCAAACGTTTTATGAAAGCTATAAATAAAGAAATTCAATATAGGAGACTACCTTGGTTACTTTTCTTTCATTGCTGAGACAAAATACCCAATGCCCAAATGAAAGAAGGAAAGGTTTATTTAGCTTACAGTTTGTGGAGGCTTCAGTGCATACTTGGCTGGTTCTGAGGCAGAGTGGCACATGGCAGAGGGCAAACATTCATGGCAGCAGAACACAGCAAAAACAGCCAGCAAAAGGGAGGAATGGCCCAAGTAGCCAAGGCAGCAGTATACCTCCTTTATATTGTTAACAGGCTACCCCCACCGAAGGGTGTGTAGCACTGAATCTCCATGCCCTCCTCTTCCACAGGCTCAGGAAGTATCCAAAGTAAGCAGCCTGGCTTTCTGCTGAGTCACTCAGCCAAATTCCTAGACTCCCCAAGTTGACACAATGTATCACATTGTCTAATACATCAAAGATAGAAAGTATCATGCTGAATTTAAAGTGACAAAAGTAGTTTATATCTTTTCAACCTTGTTATGAATCTATAAATAAAGAAATTCAGTATAGGAGACTAAAACCAATTTTTTCAACAATGATGTTAGTAGCAATATTTGGACTTCATATTTGAAATGGATTGTAGTGTTCACTTAAACTATTGGTTAAATTAAATTTGGGATTACAATAATCATTAAATATGTTTTTTTCACTGAGTAGATGTATGTTTAATCATGGGATAAGATTTTACAACAGCTAATTTAGATTCATAGAACATACATACAACACAGAAAGTATGACAAGCATATTTCTTTTTATACAAAATGGTAAAAGTAATCAAATAAAACATTAACTCCTTAGTAAATTTTAACTCCTTAGTAAATAACATTCTTATGGTTTATTTGCTTTTTTTCATACTCATAGTAATAAATATCTCCTCTTACAGAAAATTTTCTTTCAAACTTGAAATTACCATAATTAATACAATGGCATTATAGGAGGAAAAACAAGTCCAATTCTCACTCTAAAAAATGATTGTGGATAGAAATAATTAAAGCCACACCTATGCTTTTTTATTGCATAGAAACATTTTATATTTGAACTTAATGCCAACTAAAAACTGCAGCTGTATACGTTCTAAGTGACTCAGATATAAAATAAACCATTCATCCTTTCAGTGCATGAATTTTTTAAAAAATTTAAATAGATTGTTGCTGGTGATCCCAGCTATTACCTCTCGGAAGGGCATAGGAACACCAACATCTAGTACTGCTGGTTAGCTGAGGAAGGTGATTAGGAAGCCTGAGAATGTATTCTTATTTTTTTTAATTTATTTTCAAAATAAAAGAAGGTAAACATTAACAGAAAGACATCCATTTACAAAATAGCATAAGAACAATACAAGCAATACAGAGTTACAGACAAAATAGTAGGAAATTATCAATGGGTGTTGCATTACGTATTGTTATCTTCAAAGTGGTTTATCAGGAGAACAAATAGAGACATGCAAGATTGATCAAATAATTAATCATTAACTACTCCTTTCAGTAAAGTGATAGAAGTCAGTGGTTCAACTATGTTAGCTATCCTGTATATACATATATACATACATAATTTCCCTTTATACATACCTAATTTCCTTTTCTTTCCTTTCATTAAATATGTTAGAATAAGAAAGTTCAATATGAAAAATGCCTAGAGTATTTGAGTCCTTCATGTGACACAAGTAAAAATTAAAATTGAAGAAAATTGCAGGAAAAATAGATGTTCTAAAAAAGACAAACTTACAAAGTATCCCTTGTTTAGTAGGAATGAAAAGGAAGAGGGATATGGGTAAAGTTTGTGCAAAAAGATCATAACCTGGTTAAGGAAGCCTAAACATTAGAAATACAAATGTTTAAAATAATGTTTAAAGAAATAAGAGAAGACACTCTAGATATAAAACACTTCCTTTTTCCACATTTAATGAGATTTATTTGTTATT
>PVLD010030707.1:0-16554 GCA_004027595.1 Dinomys branickii
TTGTTTCCTATTTTCTTCTAGTCTTTTGTCTATTTCTTGTCTGTGTGAATGGAACATTTCTTCCATCATTGTTTTCAGCTCGTTTTTTGTCTGAGAAATCATTGCGGGTATGTGGGTTATTTCTGCTTTAAGCTCTTTCATGGCCTGTTTGAGTTGTTTTATTTCGGATGCAATCGTTTCATAACTTGAAGTTATGAGGTTTTCTGGTTCCCCTGTATCTTCACATTCAAAACTTGTTCTGGGTGGGGTTGAGTTTTGAGACTGCGTTTTGTTCCTCTATTTTCCCATTTTTGGGTATTAGATTCAAAATGTGGAGCTATAAATTCCACAGGCAGTTCAGCAGGCAAAGGTCTGCTGCAGAGGCTGCTCCAATGATTCCTTCTCTTTGGGAGAATGTCCCTTAAGCTGTCTGCTGAGATTTCCGCTTCTACTCCCTACCCCAAGACCTGGCCGGGGTGAATAAACAGCTCACCATCCCCGGATTCTTGCAGACAAGCCACTCAGGTGTTCCTCCCTGGGTGGAGCTCCTTCCCCACTCACAAATCCTGTTGGGGCGCCTAGCTAGGTCTTCCCACCCGGGAGATCCCGCAGACCTTCAAGCCGCTTTGATGTCTCTTGCTGGGCTGAGCTTCTTCCCGATTCAGGAAAAATCGGTTAGAGCGCGCACTTAACTCACCCTGTGATCGTGCAGACAGGAATGCCATTCAGATGTTTCTCCCTGAATGGAGCTTTTTCCCTACTCAGAAATCCCGCTGATCGCTGTTGCTCCAGTTTGCGCAGCGCCGGCTGCGGGGATGGGGTTCTGAGCGGGATCCCGGAGCGCTGTCCAGTTTGGCGCAGTCTGTCCCAATAGCGCTTTCTCTGAGTTCCCTCTGCTCCGATGCCTCCAACAAATCCTGGTTACAGCCACCTCTGAGCCGGTCGGGTTCAGGAGCTGAAGCCGTTCTTCCTTCCGCACTCGCTCTCTCGACTGTACGCGATTAAAATGTGCTAATTTGTTAAAAAATATTTTTAATTGTGTCTTTTCCCTTGGCTTTTCTTTTTGGTCATACACTTATAACTGGAAATACATCTTTATCCCTTAAATCAGTTAAATATAAAGTATAATTAAAGTCATGGCTTATAATAAAGTGTTGAATTTGCCTTCTACTACTCATCTCCCTTGCCAAGAAAAAAAAGTCAAATTAAACTGAAGGATGTGACGACCAGTGACAGTCATTACACAGCAGTATGGAAATCAATTAAAACAGAAGCCAAAAGATGCCACAGGGCCCAACTGATAACATGGTGAGAAAGGGAAAAAAAATTACAAGTGTGAAGTTAAATCTAAAACTTCTTACTTAGAGGAAATGCAGAGGCTCCTTCTATCCCAAAGGACCAATCTGGGGAACTATTAAGTGTTTCAGAAAGAGAGAAGCAGAGAATAATTGTTGTTGTTTGTTTATTCTTGACAGTTTTAAAGGACAGTTTCTCTTTGGGGAAAATTTCTGTTTTCTATTTAGTAGTTTGTTCTAAATCCAAGATCATTCCAGGAAAGTTTCTTGGCTCTTTCTTGAACGTTGGCAATGGACTTTGCATAAACTTGTATAATTTGCTTACCTAATTGCTTTGGTAGATTATCATTCCTCAAATTCAGCAGTTTAGAAACATCACTGGATATGAAACATATTCTGGTAAGGAAGAAAAAATATCTCAGAAAGGCTATATGCCAGTCCAGTAAACAAAAGGCCAGGATTATTTCTACAGTGGTCCCTGATTTGGACGATTGCCCCCCTCACTGTGAAGGTCTGTTCATTGTTGATGTGACTTTTCATAAAATGCTAAAATAGTCCAAATGTTGCCTTGAGTTGTAGCCCAGTCAATTTAGGACCCTATGTCTGGTAAAGCACTGGCTGCCCAGCTTTCTTAGAACGTAATCCACTAAGTCACAGCACCACTAAGTAAACCATAATTCCTATTAAAATTTTAAAATGATAAGAGGAATTTGGTTTTTGCCTAAGAACACAATTGCTTGGCGTTTTACTTGGAATATGAAAGGTTTAATAATCTTGGACAAAAAATTAAGATTAAAAACACTTCTGGTACCAACACTATATTTTATTTCAATCCTTAAAATCCTTTTGTGACTCATAAGGGTGTTTTAAGGAAAATAACTAAAAACAAAGTGGATACCTGAATACACTGCTCTAAAATTAAGGTGGAATTATTGTACCACATTAAAATTTGCAGTCTCTTGTTAATGAAGTTTAAAGACAGTACATTTATTGCAGGGTAGCTGAGGAAAATGAAGTAGTAATTATCAGGATATATACACCAAATCATTATTTCACCTCATTCCTTATGCATTTAAACTATCTCTCTCTACTACACAAGTCCTTCGTAATAAAAGTGGACGATCTTGATGGCCTACTTAATGTAAATTTAGATGCAGTCCACAGCTAGTTTTAAGAGAAGAAAAATCTTAAATTTTATCACCATAGTTCCCAGATTAATTAATGGCAGGAGGGTTAAAATTCAAATACATGTTAGTCTTGTTAACACATAATTGATTCTAACTCCTCAAAGACATTTCTTTCTTTTTATCCCAGTCATCTAGGTTGTAAAACAAGGTAATGTTAGTGAGGAACAAAGCATAGCAAGAAAGTGAAACGTAGGTCTCATTCGTTTTATCCTTCTTGAAAGTTATTTTTAATCATAATAGCAAGAAGCATTTGAGAACCCACTTTATATACACTGTCTTGTTTAAACCTCACAGCAATCCTGTGCGGTACCATGTTACTCATATTTCTTTTACTGTAACAGATACCTGAGATAATAAAAATAGAAGTTACATACAGTACTCCCAAGACACAAGAGTGGGCTTAGCAAAGAGTATACATTCCCTTTTGAAAAGGGAAACTCATGAAAAGAGTAAGAGATTAGCCCAAGGCAAGACCAAAACCCAGTGGGACAAACAATAAATCATACAAGTCCAAGACAACTCCATGCTAGGCATTTGGTGCACACTCTGATATGATATAGGCTCCTACAGACTTAGGAACCATCACTTGTCTGGCTTTCCAGGTCACAGCCTCTTTGCCCTCTCTTTGAGCTGGCTCTGCATACCACCTGCAGCTTCCTTTAGTGGAGACTACGTCTTCCTGGCATATGTAACCTTCTGAGAGCTCTGACGCAGCTTCAGCTTCGCTCTCCACAGCTCCGTTCATCACCCTGTCAACATTTGCTTGTAGACTTTCTGATTCTGCCAGGTTTTCCATTGAAGTCTCTGTAGATACCGCCATGTTCCCAAAACTCTTGCATCACTGCAAAACCATCATCATGTAGGCAGCACCAAAGTCTGCTGGGGGAACAAGAAGTATCCCAGGTTACTGGGCCATAGCCATAGTGACCTCTGAAAGCTTTGCCCACCAAGACAGTCTGGTTGAGCAAGACGCTCCAAGTCTCTCTCTTCAAAAACCTTGTCCTGGAAAATTTTTGAAATGACTTGATGTTTCTTCATCTACGAGCCTTCTATGCACATGGTTGTTCTAATTCCCTCAGTGGCTCATTCCTATTATCTAGCTGCAAACCATGTAGTTTATTTTTTAAGGTACTAGTCTGGTTAGCAACTGTGCTGTCTTTGGCTACATACTTATATCTACTTTTCTAGATAAATTGCAAGTTTTCCAAATCTTTCTGTCCTGTATCCCTTTGCTCTGAGTTCTAACAGTAAGTTGGCTAAAAGTAACCAGTAACACCCATGCTGAAGCCTCAGTGCTATACTGCTGGGAAATTTCCACTACCAAAGAAATTCATTCAATTTCCTTGCTGTGGGGCAACACACTTGGCTGCTAGTTTAGTTTTCCATAGGATTCTTGTTTTAATCTGAAACCTCAGGAGCATAACCCCACCGTCCACATTCCTATTAGCGCTCTGGTTTTTTGAGCCCTTACCAGAATCACCAGCTAAACTCCAATTATGACCTTCTAGGTTTTTTCTATCCTCAAAACTTTTCTAAATTCTTCTTGTGAACCATTTCCAAAAGCTTCTCTGTATATTGTATCAGCTACTGTCTCAGTAAACACTTTTGATAACAATTTTCAGTTAATTTTAGGGTACTGTACCAAACAAGTTATAACCAACTCATCAGAAAAAAGGTTTATTTTGGTTCATGATTTCAGATTCTAGTCCATAACTGCTTTAGTCCTGTGGTAAGACACACATGGTGGAGCAAAGTCTCTCACTCTACGGCTGAAAGTGAAGAGGAAAGAGGAAGGGACAGAAGTCTCATTATCTCTTTCAAAAAGACTCCCTCCAAGCCCGGAAGACCTCCCATTAGGCCTTACCTATTAGGGTTTCCACCATTCCCAACCCAGGGACTTACACATTTGCCTTTGAATGATGTTCCAGACCCTAATGCATCAGCTATTAATTAAGAGTTCACCCCCAAATGAAAGTTTCATGCTAGAAAGAAGTAAAATTACTTGCTCAAGGTAATTCTCTAGGTCAGTGAAGGATCTTGGATTGGAATCCAGTTTCAATTGACACTTGAGCCCATGGTTTGTCCCTGAGCAACATCACAGTTTTCAAAGCATCTGATAAATTTCTTTTACAAAGTCAGAAAACTTTTCAAATCAGGCAAGCTACTTCACTAACACTTTCTTCTTTCATGACTGTCTATAAATGATGAATCTCTCCGCAAGACCAGGCAAAAGCTTATCGCTACTCTACTTTTAACAGAATGAGATTCTCAAAACATGTCTATTTATTTAAGTCCTGTATCAATTCTTTATCATATCTGTAGAGGTTTTATTATCTATGAGTCCAAGGAGTCCTATCGCTCCCTTCTGGCTGGCTGGTTAGGTTGCAAGCATCCCTTCCTAAATGATAGCCCTATCTGAGAAAGCACAAAGACCCAAAGATGTTGCAAATACCACTTCTGTGATGGATTTCTTAGCTCTTTCAGGTAAAATGAAACATTTCTTCCTCTATACTACCTAAGCATTTAGTCTTTATCTCCATCAGAGAGTGTGCTATAGACCATGCTAAACAAAGTGCAGATGAATCGTATTCTACACTCAACCATGCCAGGACTGTCCCTTAGTTTGCAACAGATCTGTGAACACAAAAATCCATATTCTAATTGATATTGCATTTTCTAAAACATGTTTCAACAACTGTTATAATTTTCTGCTCATGAATCTCAACAAATTACACATACACGCACACACTAGTCCTTAGATTTATAAATGAGAAAACCAAAGTTTAGCCCCAAGCAACTGATCATAAAATATAAAATCAAGAAGTTCTTGAAATCTTTATTATGGTGAAACCTCTCTATGTAAAGAATGTGTAATGCTGCACAGAAGTAGGTCTCAGGATCCTCTGTACTATAAACATTTCAGAGAACTTTAATGACCAAATAGCACTAAATTAATTTTTAGTCTTTCAGAAACTAATTTTGTGAATAATTTCATTTTCATAGCCTAAAACTATCATTATGAAGATAAAACTACTTTGGAATTAATAACTTAGTTGCTAAAACGAAAAGGTGATCAGCTTTCTTTAATCAATTAAAATATCGTATGGCACCACTATACCATGTATGTTCAGAATAAATAATAGGTTCTTGAATACTGCAAATTATGTAAATCTTGTAAAAGCTGAAAAGAAATTAAAGACTATTTAGTTAAAAAGAAAAAGCTCAGTCTTTTCCTTTAAAGGAAAACATAAGGGCCTTGTAGATTAAAGATTCTGCTACTTTCTGAAGATTCCTGTGAATTGTTCAGTCTTATTAAAGTACACAATTACTAGTTACATAGACAGAGCACTCTTATACAAAGATGAATATATATATGTGTGTGTGTGTGTGTGTGTGTGTGTGTGTGTGTGTGTGTTGGTTTTGGATTTTTCTGGCATCCATGTACCTAGAGCTTTAAACTTTGTTATATTAAAACATAAATCTTTTCTGATCTCAGCCAGTTTCTTTTCTGCCCAGAGCTGTGAAATAAAGGGGTGAAGGCAGACAAAATTAGCTATTCCGGGAATGAAAGGCTCACTATGGTACTACAGAGTCGGATAGTTTTAATCTCATTTGACAATGCTTTTATGAGATCTTGAGGGACTGTTTCATGCCTAACGACTGTCCAAAGCTAGAGAAATTTCTAGTTAAAAGGAGCCCTCAGCTACCAAAGGTGTGACTGATTACGTGCTTAGGAGAGAGATCATTTTTGCCTTAGTAATGATATATTAGTGCTGGTAGGGTGTGTGTGTTGTTGTGTGGACATGTATATAACAAAAGTGTTATTGCTCAATTATTGTCCATAGCTAAGAAAAAAGTGATGGGTAAGTCAAGAAGTGCATGAATACAATGTTCCTATCAGGTCTATACCTGAAACCGAAGGACAACAGGCAGTACAAAGGAAGGCAGGGTGGGATGACTGAGTGCTTTCTTCTGCTGTCTATATATTCTGTCTTTGCAGAATGTACAGGGCCACGTTTCTTATCTACTCAAATCAACATTTCATTTAACACTAGGAGCAATGCTATCTATAGTAATCGGAGTAATAGCCCCATAAAGACATCCATGTCCCAAATCTGGAACCAAACCAATACGTGTTACCTCACATGGCAACAAAAAGACTTTGCTAATGTGGGAAGTTAAAGATCATGAGATGGAGATCACCTTAGATTGTTGCATGAGCCCTATGCTATCACAAGTCATATGGAAGGGATAAAACTTGAGGAGGAGATGTGACAATGGAAGTGCAGATTAGAAGATGCAGCCCTGAGCCAAGGAATGTGGGCCACCACTTGAAGGAGGGACTGGCAAGTAAAGATTCTCCATCAAACCTCTAGAAAGAGTGCAGCTTTACTGATTCTCCATGTTAGTCTAGAAGACCCATTTTATAATTATGATTCTCAGAACTGTAGGAAAATAACTTTTTGTTGTTTTAAGCCACTAATTTTGAGGTAATTTGTCACAGCAACCATAGAAAACTAATAGTGTCTTTGTCGATTTTTGTTTCTAATGCTTTGCTTAATCTGCATACACAGTTTTTCCTACATGGAATGACTGTTTTTAGTGCCCTGTTTTGTATCATAAATGTAGAAAATATTTATAAATTAGCATCATGATATGTTTGTATACATCAGCAAATTTCCTTCAATTTACAAAGCTAAAAATAATTTAAGGTCTTAGTTTAAAGTGGTCATTCCAGAAGAGCTGCTTCTGAATGTTTGTGTTTCTCCAGTACATTTTTCAACTCCCCATATCAACTCCCATCTACCCCCTCCATACGTCAAGCTACTAGGCAAAGAGTTCAGGTGTTCTAGCTGATGCAGTGCAGGGTGAAGGGATGTGGTAGTATACTAACTCTGGAGAGAAATGGGGTCGTACAAGGTTATGTGGAGCCTCTGCCAGGGAAATCACCAGCTAGCCAGAGGTTTCCATCAGCCTTATGGAGTCAACAAGGAAGCTGCCACAAATTCTGCTTAAGCAGCATGCAGCATGACTATAATAAAAAACTAAGAAGTTCAGCATGGCCTTCAGAGAACTGGCAGGAAAAATAGTGTACCCATGTGATCTTCAGTCCAGTGAACTATGTGCTACTCAGAAACCAAATTGGCTACTATCTCTTTATCTTGGAACACTAGCTATAACTTGGCCAACTAGTTGCCTACTTAATGTAGGCAAGTCCACTCAATCCTTAAAGCACTGTATCCAGTATCCTAAGTAACCCTGACAGATGCAGGTAGAGTGTGGTGAGAGGGATAGGGTACCAGTAGTTTAGATAAGAAGTTGTTCTGCAAAACACTTGTGCTTGTATTCATCTTGGATTTGACCCTAATCTGTTTATTTACTCATAAGTCAATCATGACAGGAAATTCTATGCAACAGAAATAATGTCAATACTCTCTACTTATGTGTTTGCCCAGATAAGTGCAAGTACTGTCTTTAGCATGGTGACCACTGGTAATTTCTCCATAAGGAAAGGTGTTAAAGGTAAACTGAAAGACCATAATGGCTTGTGTCTAGATGCCCCCCCACTAAGCCTCAAGTGGTTATAGGATGGATCTAGAGTATGTGACACTGGGATCAAAAGTGTGTGATTACTAAATTATTCCACTGAGTGGTTTGGCAAAGTTCTGGGTCTGGATAATGGGAAAGTTGAGCCTAGGTGTAAGTACTACTGACCCTTAGGACAGGTGCCCTGGATAGAATGTAAAGGACAGAAGAAGGCTACTGGAAAAGGGCTACTATAGAAGGGCTACTGTAACTGCTTGTGATTTTGTTGCCTCCTGCTTCTCACACCAGGAACTGTTTTTTTTTCTGCGATGCCCCTATGCCATGCCACCTTGCCTTAGAGCCAGCCAATCATGGACTGCAGCATCTACAAACTGTGAACTACAATAGATCTTTCCTCCTTTAATTTTGGCTGTTATATATTTTGTCTCCACAAAGAGAAAAATAAGACAAAGACTAAGTGGAATGTAGGTGTCAAATGAATGTTTACATTTTTTTGCTCCTCTCTCTTCTCCAAAAGGAGATCTCTCCACTGGGAGAAAGAGGGGATCATGCTGCAGGGCAAAAGGGCACTTTCTGATAGTCAATAGTAGCCCCTCTGAGTCACAATAACAAAAACAAAGCATATTGCTGGATCGATTGTAGGATATGGTTGGACATAAATTCTGTGTAGTTTAAAGCTGATAATGTACTTTGAGGTAACTAGGTCTCTTACAGAAGACTTAATTATTTCAACAGCTAAAAACTATCCTTTCTAATTCTGTTATCTGCCAAGTTCTCTCTTCACTGGAGACCAGATGTGATCCAGACATAGCTGTGTTTGAGTCCTGGTTCCATCGCTGAGGAGCTGGGTGGCTGAGTGATTTCTAGTGTCACATTCTCATCTACAGATGAAAGTTATTAAACCTTATCATCTAATTAGGGCTGGTGAAAGCAGTAGCTTCCACTGAGAACTTAGATTCCAACGAAACAAGGACACTGATGCCTTCATGCTGCAAGGAAATTTCAGGTAGGCATGTGGAAGCACAGGAGACCTAGCTGAAAGGCTACGTGACCAGTAATTCATAGGAGGTTGCAAACGGGCCTGAAATCCAGGTAGGATCCTGATTTATAAGATTTAAGAATTAAGCCTCCTTTGTGCTCATGTAATCAGACAATTCCTAAATGAACATCTCACTTACTCAGCCTTAGAGTACATGTTGACCTTCCATGATGATCTCTTTTTATTTGAGAGCGAGCTGGACTATCAAAGTAACACACATCCATCCATTTATTAATTTAGCTCCTGTTTGGACAGGGGACGTAGCAAACTGCAGTCAAGGGTAAAGACTCTGCTCAAGTACTGCTGCCAAATCAGGAAATCATGTGCTCTTGGTTTTCAGGGACTGAGTTTGATTAAATCGATTAGCATTGGTTCTTTTCTCATTTGTCCATTTCTCATAAATCTACTGGTATAGACTCAGTGTCAATCAAAATATATTTCAAACAATGAAGTTGGACCAACTTAAATGGAGAAATTAAAAAATAATTCCTGTGTTTGTAGTAAAATTACAATTTATTTATGAAAGTTGTATTACCCTGAAGTTTGCTGTTTGGCTGCTTTTCATTGGATATTTTATTAGATGACATAATTCAATCTCTAGCAGGGTGCCTACAATATCAAATAAGACATTTACTGAAAGATTATCAGTTTATAATGCATCCAGGAGGCATCTTCCTTACCAAGTTGCCTGGGTCTTTTATACAATTTGGATGACATTCGGGGCTTATAATAATAGAGAGGGTTTTTTTTTTTTTTACAGTTTTTCCTGAATCATAAATCATTATATTCATGTAATGATTGCACTGCAGGTCAGCCTCCTCCCTCCGCCCAAGTCTGTTGTTCTCATTTCTTATACTACATCTCCCAAGAGTAACTTTCTCCAAGCAACTTTGCATCTCAAAATCTTTTTCCAAAAAATTGAACCTTAACATGCCTACATCAATCAAAATGGTACCCTGGGGAAGCTTTGTATAAATTTTTCCTAACATTGAACACATTTATTTGTGCAATCTGCATAGTAACAGACCAAAGTCAGTGGCAATGGCAAGACACTTCCAGGCACTAAAGGCCAAGGTACTTGCGACACTGTCCATGAGCCCATAGAGACACCCTGCAGGAAGTCCTGCCCTCCATGGCCTTCACATGGGGGAGAAGTCTGTGCCCAATCACTTTGCCGTAGTTCAGGATCTGTTGGAATTCCCTCTGAATGTTTTTAGAATGAGAAAAGCATTGAGAGAGATCTACTCTAAAGTACCAAATCAGTGTCATCCAGGGATGTGTACGTCTATAGTTTAGAAAAGCAAACATCATTCTAACCTGAGCGTGAAGAATAAAGCCTGGGATTATGTGAAGGTGTACCATTCAGGATGCAAAAGTAGATGCAGCTCACATATTTGGGGAATGATTCCCCTCAATTTTGGCCAAATTCGTTTGGCAGGAATGTCTAGTAGAAGTTTTAGAGTATTTCGAACAAGAACAGCATTCATGAAATAAGTGTAGCCTCTCTGCGAATTATGTAGAATAACAAATTTCAGGTCCATGTAAATTCTCACTATTCTTGTTAAACACAGTTTCATCATTTTATGGTTATGCTGAAGTTGCAACTGCAAGACACTAGTGAGATCCTATTATTCATCAGACAATTATAATTTCAGCTGGCAAAACTCCATAGAAAATAAGACTTCAGGTCCTAGACTGGGGATTTTGAAGAAATCAGGACTTTTACATAGCATTTGGATAATTTTTTTCCAATGCAAGGAGCTGAGCATATATACTTATAGATTAATGGCAGGAATTATGTCTTATTCATCTATCACTAGCTCCTGGTCCTGGGTCTGATGTCTTCTACATCACTGTAGGAGTAACACAATTATTCAATTTAATTGCAAGAGAAATGATAGAGACAGGCAGTATTTGGGGGGTCTCAGTAAACAACTCAGAAATTACCAATAAGATACTTGTAAGTATAATAATTATATGATCTTTTATATTTGTGTTGTTTACTTCTGACACATATATGGTTATGCATTAGATGTGGTTTCATCATTCCCTGTTATTATAACATTTAACTGAATGTTCCCCTAAAGCTTCATATACTCGTAGGTTTCAAGGTGAGTGCATCATGAGTATGTGATACTCACCACTGGGTAAGCACACTGATGGGTTTATACCTGGGAGTAATGCTGGGAGCAGAAATCTGGTGGGAAGAAGTAGGTCGCTTGGTGTGTAGACTGGAACTATACATATCCTTCCTATACCGTTGACCTCCCTCTGCCTCCTGCCTGTCATGCCATGAACTGTTTCTGTTCCGATGTCCCTCTGTGATGCTGCTTTGCCTGTGAACCAGCCCACTATGAACTGAAACCTCTACAAGCTGTGAGCCAAAATAAATCTCTCCTCCTTTCATTTGGGTGTATTTGGTGTTGTGTCTCAGCAAATGAGAAAGTATCTAAGATACCTGTGGGGATTAGCAGGGTCCCATAAACAAAAATTTCCTATATGCTTCTTTGTGGCAATACCAGGGAGGGACTCTTCAGCCAGTCTTGATATTGCTAGTTCCCATCTATGCACAATTTCAGTTACCCTCAGTCAGTCATGATCTAAAAATGTTAAACGAAAGATTCTGGAAATAAATAACTGACAAGTTGTAATTTTCCTTGCAATAATTGTTATTTTATTATTAGCTTTTAATACATTATCATAACTAATTTATAAGTTGAAATTTATCATGTTTTAGGAAAAACACAGCATATATAAGGTTCAGTACTGACCACAGTTTCTGGCATCTATATATAACATAACCTAGATGAGGGTCATGGCAAAGAGTAGAGAAAATGCATATCATCCCTGGGTCCTCTAAATAAAAGAAGGAGGAACATAGGATCCAACCAAGCTTATAAACATGCCTCATGGTTCTCAAGATAAGAAAATCCAAAGGTTTACCAGTTATCCAGGACTGTGGAAGGAATAACTAATGACATGTGACTCTGTCAAAAGGGATAATGTTGACAGTTCGCACCATGTGAAAAGGGAAGGCAGGATTGAAATATCTTCATGGGAGGGGTAAAGAGAGCCAATGTTTGAAAGGAAGATCATCAGGACTGCACAGAGTACCTGAGGTAGAAAACACACCAGGGACAAGAGCATGAGAGGGCTGTGAGCCAGGGAGCATCCTGACTTCGATCGCTGTCTCCTCTGAGTCGTGAACTGGGCATGGCTGATTAATGGAAGCTAACAAGTCTTGCTTAGCCAAATCTAGGCCAGTCAATGGGAAGGCTTGAGACCTACAGGGGTGGTATTTTTTGCAGAGCTTTTACAATGGGTCTGTAGTGAGAAACCCAATACACATGAAGCTGTTATCCCCAGACACCATCAATCTGGGAACAGAAATTCAAAAAAGAGATAAACTTGAATCTGAAAAGGAAGTGTGGAGCAAATACCTCCAGCAAAGCCCTAAGGTGGCGTTAGGTGTTGGACAGGTCAGTAGAAGCAGAAAAAAACAAGTCTACGGTGGGCATGAGAAGTAAGCTTTTGTTTTGTACTCTGCACGGTGGAAAGGACATGTGGGAGTGCACGCAGAATTACAACCTGATTCGTGTGAGTATGAAGCAGAGGGCTGTGAAACCTCAAGAGGACTCAGGCTGATGTCTGGGTGATGGGGAAGCACCCCATGAAGGCCAGAGTTGGTAGCGACTAAAGAAATACCTACTGAAAGCGAGCTATATTCATCCAGTGCAAAACTGAGGCAGGCCTGAACTGGGGAGCAGAAATGAAAACCAAGGAAGGAAGACACTGACCAACATCCCAGACCCCTAACAGACTGATACACTAGTGGAAGAAACTGAAATAAAGATGGAAGTAATGTCACCTGGGGAGACTGGGTTATTGGGAAGGGAATGAAGTCTAGAAAATGTATATTAAGTTTGGCATAAAGTACATTGAATCTGGCAATGGCACAGTGCCCAGGGTGGGGAGATGTCCTATGCCTGTTCCAAGCTTTGAGCTCACTGGCCTCATCAGATCAGAATGGACACCAGAATGTTTTGTACATTTGCAGCTGCAATTCAGCCCATCGTTTCTCTCATTCTGATCCTTCCCACGGGCTCAGCAGGTTGGTACACAGAGCCGGAACAAACTCAGCAAGACAGACTTTTCCTCAGTGCGGATGAAGTAGAGTTGTGTAAAACCTTTCATACTTTTTGTCCAATCATATATATTGAACAATCAGGAAATATTATAAATTGTTATGCTCATTGCCACCCATCCACTAAGTTCTAAATGTTGTCCCAGACTCCTTTTTTCTGCCTTATCTCAATTTAAACAATAAATCAAAGTCAACTCTTTCTATATATCTATATCTATATCTATCTATCTATATATATATTTATATATATACCCTTAATCCAATATTACAAGAAAGAAGACAAAAGTAAATCCTCTGAAAGGATAAATCCTAAATCTACAAAACTAGTAAGTAGAATGAGAATTCAAGCCAAGTTTCTTTTTTAAATCCAAAGCCTATATAATCTTTTGTTAAAATGCAGCGAGAAATATCACTGCTCACAGCACAATAGGAATAAGCGCAGAGGGAGTTTCCTGAACCTTACACTGAAAAAAGCTGAAAAGGTGACGGCAAGCAACTAATGAGAAGCTCTAAGGCTTCAGTCCTGACTCCCACGATGTCCTTGTCTTGTGTTTGTTTTTTTATGTTTTGTCTTTTTGAGACAGGGTCTCGCTATGCAGTTCAGGCTGGCATTGAGCTCACTTTGTAGCCCAGGCTGGTCTCAAATTCGCAATGATCCTCCTGCCTCTGCGCCCCTGAGTGCTGGGATTACAGGGTACACCACCACGCCCATCTAGTATTAGGTGTTCACTCATATCTAGTTTTTGAGAGTTAGAAAACTTATGTAACTTTTATCATCACCTGTTTTTATAGCACTAACATCAGTGTTTCGGAAGGTAATGTAGGAGTTAAACCTCTCACAACTCATCAGTAAATCAAAGTTTCTATGACAGTACAAATAAGTCAGGGCAATTTACATAGGAACAAATACCTATGGTCAAAACTAAATGAGAAAATTTCCAACATTACAAACAACAAAATTAGAATTAAAGTAGATAAAATTTTTATAACTCGGGAATTTTTTAAAGAATCTAACTGACGTACACACACAAGAAGACGTTTAAAAGCAGAACTAGGAAGGGAGGGAAAGCAGAGAGGAGTGCTGCAAAACCCTGAAAATATAGGAAATATTTAGCTTTTTAAAACCCTGCATAAGATACTCCACCAGCAGTGGCAAACCTAGAGCACACACGTTGCAGCAGGCTGTTTGTAGCACTGAAAGCTCTAAAAGTTCACCAACAGAATGCAGGTGGAAGAACTTCCTGTTCAAGGCATGTAGGTAAGGAAGAGCATCACTGCCAGGGTCTTCAGGGATCTGCATTTGGCTGAACTGCTCAAGGGTAAGTGCCCTTTTGGCTTCATGATACAGGAGAACTCTGAAATCAGCTGTGGAGAAGAAGAGATTGTTTGACTACATCACCTTGGGGAACACTGTGTATAACTGCTATCTACTTCTTGTAGATTAATGGTGCACATTACATATTAAGATCCTGCAGTAGAAAATCAGAGCCCCTCTTTCCATTTTCCCCAGTATTTCTAAAAATTTAATTTTGAAAAATACTTCACCAAAGAACTGGGAAGAGTCCAGAAATTAAAAGCCTGTGGATACAGGAACTAATGTTCTCCTTACCCTGAAAGTTCTGGAGGAACTGGATAGTTTTCAAATAAAGGAGTTATTGAGTGTACCCACTCTCCATGCTGAAATGTAACCATTATGATGTACCACAGACATGTACAAATAAAAATAGAAATTAAAAAAATAACGCTAAACTTTTAAAAATTTTCTTATTTTAAAGGTAAATGAATGAGAACATTAACAAACACACAGACATAGACAAAACAACATAAAAACAATAAAAGCAGTACAGAATTTCCCACAAGGTGATAGGAAGTTAACAATGCTTGTTGTATTACATACTGTTATCTTCAGATTGGCTACTCGGATAAACAAATATAGGCATGTATAATTGATCAAACAATTATACAAATGGCAAATAAATACATGAAAAAATGTCCAACATCATTAGTCACTCACGAAGCACAAATTAAAACAACACTGAGATTCCATCTCATCCCAGAAAGAATGGCCATCATCAAGAAATAAACTTCTGGCTGGGGATATAGCTCAGTGGAATAAGTGCCTGCCTAGCAAGCGCAGGGTCCTGAGTTTGATCCCCAATACCGCCAAAAAAAAAAAAAGAAATAAACTTCTGAAAAAGGAGTCACGTAACCATGTTTGTGATCTTCAAAAAAACACTGACATCAATAAAGATTTCAGTAAAGGCAGTCAGAGAGGAGACGGGAACTTGTTCTCAGGATGCTGTGAGTATGAAAATGGAAGGAATATGGGCCTCAAGCAAAATCCAGGGAGGTAATAGTAAAGATAACAGTGGTAACACTAGAAAGAGTTTCACCCAAGACAGAGGGCAACACTTACTGACGAATAAGGACAGGGTCGAGATCGAGATTCACTGTGTGAGAAAGGAATGCCTGAGATGGGTCTCCCTTTCTTTCTAGGGTCACTGGGAGAGAGGAAATCAAATTTGGAGCAACACATAATAAATTATTTTGGGGGAGGTGTTTTGCTCCACATGATTCGAAGCTCTTAAGAATAGCAGCCATGGGTCCTTCACTCTGCGAGCGGGACTAGCGTCCTTCACCCTGGATCGCGGTTTTGAATTTGTGGCGCTTAAACAGTGAGTGAGGTACTTTCTGTGGAGTTCGCGGTATGGCCGGAGCCAGCGACTCACCGAGTTACCTTTAATATGTTCAGCTATCCTTGGAGCTAGCTGGTGAACACAGACTGAAACCACTGAACTGTGCCGGAGAATGGAATTCCTGGGTATGTGTGTGTAGGTAACTACGCTGAACGTTACCAATTTGGTCTTCAAAGGTGCTGTAGCTGTTTACGTTTCCATCCCCAGGAATCCTGAAAACATGCTGAGGAATCTATAAATGAAGAATTAAACCTAAATCTCGAGGGCTCCGGGGAAGATGGCGACCAGGTGAGCAGCAAGGGAGCGAACCTCCTTAATAAACACCACAAGCTCGAGACAGACTTGGCGAGCGTGAATGCCGGGACCTCGGCTGGGAAGTTTAAACTGGGCGTATTTCTCTGAGATGCTGGGGGAGATGTGGTAGGGCGGACCAGGCTGCCGGGGCGAGACGTGGGAAAGCCCCAGACACTGGGAGCCAGGGACGATCCGCGCGGGGAAGAAGCTTGGCTCGGTCCAAGCGCCGTGGGAGCGCAGCCGGCTCGGTCCCTCCCGCCTCCCGAGCCGGTGCAGCCCCCCGGCGACTCCCGACAGAGATCGGCTTGCTAGCGGCGGAGACGCCCGGCAATCCCACGTTTCGCGCGTGTCGGGCGGGCCGCGCGGAGGGCCC
>PVLD010030708.1:0-16550 GCA_004027595.1 Dinomys branickii
CATGTCTGTATATGGGTCCATACATCTACAATTCGAAGATATCAATGGATAAAGCAACAACTACTGTTGAGACCATATCACCTTGTCTATAGATTAGTTGTGATTGTACTATTTTCTATGATAATGGGTGTCTGTTTGTCAATATGTTTTTGTACTTTTATGTTTCTAAAATAAAAAATAAATAAATAAATAAATAAATCATGAGTCATACTCTGCAGAGCCATGATGGTGTCCTGTCTTTTGCTCTTCCAGATGCCGCCTGTACATAGGAAAGAGGAAGTGGGATCCCGCAGGGGGATGATGTGTTTCTTCTCTAACACTGAGTCAGTCCCTCAGCTAAGTCTCAAGGTCACATGCTGACCTGAAGAAAAGGAACCCAATCTGATTTTGCATGTAATTCTAGGACACACAGGAACTGTTTCATATAAACGAACTCCTCACCTGTACCAGGGATGTCAGTACTTCTTTAATTTCCCTCGGTTTCCCAATTTTGAAAGTTCTACAAACCAACACCTAAAGAAAACAAAATGAAACATTTGGAACTGCATTATGGAAATAGTTGAAGAATTAATCTTTTGGACTTGACACTTCATCTATAAAACTCATATTGCACTGCCAATATCAATTTTGTGCAAAGTTTAATTTTATTTAAATTTATTTTACTTCAATTTCAATAGTTGGTAATGTGCGTTTATATTTTGATTAGTTTTGCTTTCTGCAATAGAAACAGTTACAGTAGCTATTACTGGCAAAGATAGATCTCTCTACCTGGAGGCATTTAATGGTCTTCTTACAACACTTCATGCCATACTATGATTGTGGGGATTACCTGAGACCTCTGGGGTTCTTTCAGTTCTATGTAAACATTATCAGAACATAATGTGGTGATCTGTTTGTGTGAACTCGGTCTCTGTTTGTTCTCTTTTGGTTTTTGTGTGAATTTGACTTGTCACAAGCATTGATTTATTTCAGAAAATTAAAAAATGTGCACTTGTTAGATGATCACTCGCATCATAGGTGTGGTTTTCCAACACCCAGAACCAGGCCAGCCTAGCTGTGACAGGCCGGCCTGGTTCTGGTTCAAACTGATTCAGAGTTTTCCCACACATGAACTGCCTGATTCTGAGTAAGTTACTTCTGCTGAGTGTACCCAGTTTTCTTGTCTCTAAAATGCAGATAATAATAATATCAACTCTATGAGATTGTTGTAAGGGTTAATTAAGTGTGAAAACATCCACAGCAGTACCTAAAAATGGTGACTACTCCATAAATGTTAGTGTGGTTAGTTGGATATGTTTAAATACCAGCATGTGTCAGCTTGGTTGGGTACGGTACCTGCCCACTCATGCATTAATCTAGTGCTGTTATGATGACGCTTTCTTGATGTGGCAAACATCCACAGTTACTCAGTGTAAGTAAAGGGATTATTCTTTTCTTCACAATTAAAAATTCTTAGTATTCTAAAGATAATATTAACAGAATGAAAAGACAGGCCAGCAAATAGGGGAAGAAATTGCAAACTAAAACATTTTAAATGGACGTATTTTCTACCAGACACTTTTCCATGTTAGTATTTGAAATGATGTTCATTATAGCCATCAGAGGAGTGTAAGTCCTCAAGGAGAATCCACAGGCCATACCACTAAATACACACCACACTGGCTAAAAGTTACAAGACTGACAATGTGCGCTGCTACTGAGCAGGTCAAATAACAGGAAAACTTTGCTGGTGGGAATATAAAAGTACAATCATCTAGAAGGTTGTTTTGACAATCAGCATGGGCCTCATGCAAGAGCAAAACTCGTGACTCTTAGGAAGAAGAAATTTGCTTCATCTAGGATGCACTGATGGTACTGACCAAAAATTTCCAGCCAGCTGGCCTGCCCACAGATTCTGCACTTGCCCACCTAGACCCTGTAATTATACAACTCTTTGATAAGAAATTACAATTATATACAATTCTTTGACAAGAAATTGGGTTTTGCTATCTGCTATGGTTAAGCCATGTAAAGTCACCACAAACCCTGAATTAGTGAATGCAGAGCCATTGTTCCTAGAGGAAATATAAGGCTAAATTTTTGCAGTCCTCTCTTCACAATATTTTACCAACTGATCATATATAAACTTATTTTATGTCTGTTTCCAACATCTTATTTAATATATATTTATTGCAAATATTTGCACATTTTGATGATTTAAAGCCATGGGTTTTCAAAGCCATTTATGGTATAGAGAAAAATTTTGCTGATGTCTTTGTCAAATAATCCAGTCTCAACAGCATTGAAAATCTGCTCCTCCACATAATCCTGTGGAGTGCTTGGCAGGTATTTATAAAATTTTTCTAGTCCCATCTGCAGAATCTGCCTTGCTTGTGAAGTTGACATTCTTCATGCTGCATAATATTCTGAAATGTGGAACCAACCAGAATTAGCCAAGAAGGTCTCAGTGTTTTCCTGACCCTAGGTACCAGGACCAGCATACCTCCGGTTTCTTTGCTTTCAGTTTCACAGCAGTGCTGCCCATTTTGCTTTTTTTTTCACTCAGTCATTATCTCTGTAATTCACAAATTTAGCCATTTTAAAATTTTTTCAGTAGCCTCATCAAAAGTTACAGATCTTATTTTTCTGAGTGGCCTCACGAACAAAAAAGTGAATTTCTTTTTCACTTTGGGGGATGTGGTGTGGCTGCTGACTCACTAACATTAAATTCAGCCTGTTGCACTGCGACTCACACCTGCAGGAAGCGTCACTGACACGCTTTCTCCATCAGGCACCTTACAGCCTTCTTAAGCTCAGGAACACTAAACAGTGCTTTAGCACAAGCTTAGGGGCCATTTTGAAGAGTGAAATCACCAAAAAACAAGTTGTAAAAAAGGTAATGAATAGCAGAAAAGGACACTTGTTTGAGAATCAAAGCCAGAAGGCAGAGCATCACCGTGTTCAACTTGATCGGGCACATGTGCCCGGGCACCTCAGTTTCCTCTGCTTTGTGCACATCCGTGAGTTACTGTGAAAGGACCATGAGTGTTGATTTGCGGATTACAAAGCATGCTAGCAACTAGTAAACTTCACATAC
The DNA here is from genome assembly GCA_004027595.1 of Dinomys branickii. NCBI lineage: Eukaryota > Metazoa > Chordata > Mammalia > Rodentia > Dinomyidae > Dinomys > Dinomys branickii. The sequence goes on from PVLD010030708.1 coordinate 3,077, forward strand.
CTGGATGGATTCACAGCCAGGCAATCTGGCTTCAGAGCAAACACTTCACCAGTGACTAGAGGAACAGCAGTAGAGACCTGCCATGTGCCACCCTGCCTTGGAGCCAACTGAGTATGGACTGAAATCTCTACAAACTATGAGCCAAATTAACCTTTAACTTTGAATGTTGGGTCTTTTGTCTCAACAATGAAAAAATAACCATCCCATACATTGAACTGAGCTTTACAGAGCAACCAGATACACAAGAATAATCAGATGGATGTGTGCTTAATTAGTGGTCTGTATTTTATTTTTCACTGGCAAAACCACAACTGAAACAGACTATTCTCTTCCCCCATTGTTCAAGGGAATCCAGATGTCTTTATGAATGTAAACTAGCTGCTGTTTCACTATTATAACAAAATTATCAACATTGAGAATGACTAGCTTTGAAAATTAGACAATGAATGTTTAATGCATTTATAATGAAAAGAAAATAAGACGTCACTGCTAGTGCAGCCGTTTTGTTTCCCATTACCAACTTTGTGGGGCACATTCCTCCCCTTCTAACGGAGGTCTCAAACCTCGCTGGCCAGTACACTGCACTTATTTACCCCACCACACTGAACTGTGGGTGTTCACATATGATATCAATTGGAGACCAGGAATCAAATGATAAACTTACCATATGAAATAACTAATAAAATTTCCACTTCAATTTCTGTGTGGAGAAAGGTGGTTATAGCATTAGAAGAAATTTGTCATTTAAATATAAAGATAAAAACTTCAAGCCACTTCATATAGTGGGTTTTTTTTAGGCTATAATCATTCTTACCGGGCCTCTGCAGTACTGTGGGCTCACAGCGCTGGGTGCAGGCTTTCATCACCTCGCTTTGCACTGTACCCCTTCCTCACTGAGTACAAGTGGCCATCTGACCCCTGCTAGGCCAGTCCCCTCTCATGAGAATTTGAAATCAGGACACAAGGATCCCACTTCATTTCTTTTGAAGAAAGCTGGGCAGAAGGCAACTCTGCACTCAACAAATTAGGAAAAATCAGTCCTTGAAGAGAGAAGGAAAGGAGGACTACATGAACAAAAGGCAAAAGAAGAAACCAACATTCTGACATGGCAAAGCATTCATCTGTATGACCTACCATTTTCAGTGTCCAGAAAGCAGGATCCAGGGTGGTCAGGGGTGGAGATCATAAGTGTCTTGTGTATTCTTCCAATAAAGTCTCCATTTTCGCTTGAACTAATTTGAAAACATTTTGACTTCTAACAAGCAAATGATCTCCAAGCCACTGATGGCCAGAAAGTGATGAATATATATGTCAGTTAAGTGAATCAATGATTTTTTTTGAGCCAGAGTCTCACTGCATAGCCCACGCTGGCCTCAGACTCAATCTGCCTACTTCAGCCTCCTGAGTGCTGGAATTAAACCCATGTGCCACTATTCCCTGCAATGATTATCTTCTAATGTGTGGTTGTATTTAATGCATTAGGTCAGAAGAAAGATTCCTTCTCAGTTCTGAACACCCCGCAGCACTTTAAACTTTTCACTTGCCATTGGGAAAACTAGCAATGTTTAAAAGAAGGAAAGTGGCAGTACAGTTTATAAAACACGGGAACTGTAAAGGTAGTTTTAAAGTTACTGAGCTACATCTTAAGTCCTTTCTATTTTTATCTTGAGACAGGATACCACTAATCACCCAGGCTGGGCTCGAACTTGGGATCCTCCTGCTTCACCTTCCTAGAGTGCTGAGGTTAGAGGTATGTGCAATATACCTGCTGGTCAAATTCCTTTCATTGCCACCATTTTAAAGATGAGGAAATGGTCGCAGAGAGGTGAAGTAACTGACCTGGGAATACACAGCAATACACAGTGTATGAACTATTGTTATTCTCTTATTATTTTGTTATGAAATTTTATTTTTTTCATAAAATAAAAAAAGAGATCACACAGCAACACAAAATCTTAGCCGAGCCCAGGTTTCTTGTCAGATAAGCCATTTTTCCTCTCCTATTGTATACTTTCTTATGCCTTTTGGCCAAGCACAACCAAGAAAATATTTCTGCTGTGACATTAGCTTTCAGAAGAGCCAAATATGAGATATTTTCCTGTTTATACCTCAGGGCTATCTTGGGACCTACAAATAAATGTGACACCCAGCTGCTTTCAGTTTTAGCATTTTAAAAGTTCATGATCTTTAAATTAAATGTGTTATATATTCAGCTGAAAGAACGTGTTTTTCCTTTTATACTTGTGACAAATTCTCATGTTCAAAAAGCCAAGAAAAAAGTGATTATGCCACCAGGGAGAGAGCCCAGTTTGGGGTGCCACCTGAGCAGTGCAGGGTTTGAGCAGAACTATTCTCCTCCGGTAAGGCCTGTGCCTGGGCTCTGCGACGTCTGACCTTCCGCCAGGGAGGGAGCCCGGCCTGGGGCGCCACCTGAGCAGCTTTTGTGTGGAACTCTTCTTGGGTAAGGCCTGTACCTGTGGTCTGCTCCACACCTTTGAGATAGGAAGAAGCTCGGACCAGGAGGACCCGTCCCTATTGGTAGCTGAGGCCTGCAGTGTGGAAACAGCCTCAGGCTCTGCGGTCCTCGGGATTGGGAAGAGAGGCCTGCTCTCCCCTGACCAGCTATGTGATGATCCCAAAGCAGCAGCCCCTGCCTAACCACCATCAGCTTCAAGGCTGAGGCCCACACACTTCCCATCCATGGCCTGGAGACTCTGGTACCTAAGCCCAGCACTCCCCCATCACTGCAGATGTGGTCTGAGCTGTACACCCAACCAATTGCCTGGGGCTCCTGGGCCCAGTGGTCGACAGTCTGCTACCACCGTGGGATTAGTTTGATATCCAGGTAAGCTAGGGTCCCTAGAGTCCTTTGTGGGCTGCCCTGGTAGTTTGTACCTCAGCATTTGTCATCTGATATTCAAAATGACAAGCCATAGGAGCAAAATGCAGTCTCAGAACTCAGCTCCACCCAGAACAAGTACGGGAGACAATAACATAGGAGAACTAGGAAGCCACAGACCTAAAATTTCTGAAATGATCACATCTGAAGTAAAGAAACAAATCCATCAGGCCAAAGAAGAGATTAAATCAAAAATAATCCCTCAGGCAAAATATGAAATGAAAATAATAATGGAGGGCTGGGGATATAGCTCAGTGGAATAAGCGCTTGCCGAGCAAGTGCAGGGTCCTGAGTTCGATCCCCAGTATCGCAAAAAAAAAAAAAAAAAAAAAAAAAAAAAAAAAAAAAAAAAAAAAAAAAAAAAGAAAATAATAATGGAAGAAATGCTTCGCACATACAGAGAGGAAATAGATAAAAGAATAGAAGATCAAAGGCAACAAATGGAAATGTTACATGAGCAATTCAGGAATGAATTAGAACACATGAAACAGTCTCAAAGAAATTTCCAGGAAATGAAAACTTCCACTGAAATCTTGTAAAACTGCTCGAATGAAGCCAAAGATAAAATTTCAGATTGTGAAGACAGCATGACAGCTAACAATGGTGAAAGGAAGGACCTCTTAAAGTCAGGAAGGATCCAGGAAAAATCAATCCAACAGCTGCAAGACAAATCAAAGAGAAATAATGTCTGAGTAATAGGAATAAATGAAACAGTAGGAGGCAACATAAATGACATAAAAAGAATATTTACAGAAATAATAGCAAAAAATTTCCCAAGCACAGTAAATGACACTGATGTGCAGTTAAACGAGGTATATAGAACTCCAATGAGCCACAAACCAAATAAAAACATACCCAAACATATAATAGTCAAGAACCCAGATATCCAGTGAAAGAACCACAATATTAAAAGCTGCTAGAGAAAAGAAGCAGATCACCTATAAAGGAAAGCCCATCAGAATCATAGCAGACTTCTCAGGAGAAACCATGATATCAAGAAGAGCTTGGAGCAAGGTATTACAGATGCTGAGACAAAACAGTGTCCAGCTCAGACTGGTGTATCCTGCAAAACCATCCTTCAAATTCAATGGAGAAATATAATATTTCCACGACAAAGAACAACTGAAGAACTTCGTGAGGGCCAAACCAACATTACAAAAAGTACTAAAAGATATTCTAGACTGAGAAAAAAGAGACCACAATCTCAAGAACAACAATAGAAAGAAACCCTTAAGCAGAACAAGCAATTGAACAGATAGCAAAAGTAGGAAAGCAACAGCAAGTAAATAGGATGACAAGAATAAGCCAATATATAACAGCTATAACCATTAATGTAAATGGCCTCAATTCACCAGTCAAAGGAAAGAGACTGGCAGGGTGGATTAAGAGAAAAAAAAAACCCACAATGTGCTGTATACAGGAAACACACTTTACTCAAAAGGAAATCCATAGACTGAAAGCCAAAGGATGGAAAACAATTCTCCATGCAACAGGTTTCCAGAAAAGAAGGAAGGGTAGCTATTATGTTTGCTGACAATGTAAACTTCAAACCAAAAACAATCAAAAGAGACAAAGAAGGCCACCATATGCTAGTTAAGGGAAAGCTGCAAGAGGAAGAGATAACAATTCTAAACATGTATGCACCAAATACTGGAACACCAAATTATATAAGACAAATCTTAACAAACATAAAAAACCAAATAACCAATAACACCATCATAATAGGGGACCTAAACACCCCTTTCATGCAAAGAGTCAGGTCAACTGGACTAAAGCTAAGCAAAGATATAACAGACCTGAACCAAATATGCAAACAAATGGACTTAGTAGATGTATACAGTGTTCCACCCCACAATATCAGAATACACATTTTTCTCCGCTGCACATGGGACTTTCTATTTTTTTTTTATTTTAAAAGTAAAAGCACAAAAACATATTAACAAACAGACACAAAGTAGCATAAGAAATAGTACAATCAAAACTGATTTACAGACAATGTGACATGGACTCAACAATGGTTGTTGCTTTACCTATTGATATCTTCGAAGTGTATATTCATGAACACAGATACAGACATGCGAAATTGGTCAAATAATTAATCATCAAAACAACAGGAAAAAAAAAAAAGAAACCGGAAAGCATTAACAAAGAGGCACAAAGTAGTACAATAACAGTAAGATCAGAATTGAATTATAGACAAAGCATCAGAAAACGAACAGTAGTTGCTGCTTTGCAAATTGATACCTTCAAAGTATATGCTCAGGATAACACATACAGACATACAAGATTGATCGAATAACCTGTCATCAACTATTCCTTAGCATTAAGTGATATAATACAATAGTAGAACCATGTTAGCCCTCCTGCACATATCTATCTACATATATACATATATACATTTTTGCCTCTTGCTTTTCTCCTTTCCCTCATCCCATCTGTTCCCTGCTTTTGAAAAGATTTCCTTCATATCTCTTAGTTTATATTCCCACCCTCAGGTTCTTACACCAGTGATACAATACGTTGCCTGCTCATGAACCACTGATTTATTTCACTTATGAGTATGGACTCCAGTTTTGACCACTTGCCTACAAAGTCCCCAAAATTGTCTTTCTTTATAGCTGAATAATATTCTATTATATAAAAATGCCACAGTTTTTTAATCCAGTCTTCTGTGGATGGGCACTTGGGTTGCATCCACATTTTAGCTATTACAAATTGTGCTGCTATAAACATGGGTGCACATATATCAGAGTGATATGATGTTTTCAGATCTTCTGGGAAAATACCCAGAAGAGGAATAGCTGGTTTGAATGGAACCTCTAGACATAGTTTGCTGAGAAATCTCCAAACTGCTCTCCATAGTCGTTGCACCAGTCTGCATTCCCACCAGCAGTGTAATAGAGTCCCTATTTCTCCACAGCCTCGCCAGCATTTGTTATTGGATGACTTTTTCATGCTGGCCACTCTTACTGGGGTGAGATGAAATCTCGATGTTGTTTTTATTTGCATTTCTCGAATGACTAAGGATGTGGAACATTTTCTCATATATTTATTTGCCATTTGTATTTCTTTATTTGAGAAGTGTGTATTCATCTCAGCTGCCCATTTCAGTATTGGTTCTTTGAATTTGGAAAGGTACATGTTTTTTAATTCTTTGTATGTTCTAGATAGCAGTCCTTTGTCTGAGGGACAGCCAGCTAGGATTTTTTCCCAATTTGTGGGTTTTCTTTTTACTTTGCTGGAGACTTCATTAGATGTACAAAAACTTTTCAGTAGGATGAGGTCCCAATTATTGATTCTTTGAAGTGTTTCCCTTGCAGTTTCATTTTTGTTCATGAACTCTCTGCCTACTCCTATGCCTTCAAGATTTTTACCTACTTTCTCTTCCAATAGATTTAGAGTTTCTGTTTTAATGTTGAGGTCTATGATCCATTTTGACCTGAGTTTGGTGCATGGTGATAGAATGGGGTCTGTTTTCAGTTTTTGGCAAGAGGCAAGCCAGTTTTTCCAGCACCATTTATTAAACAGGTCTTCTTTTTTCCAGTGAGTTTGGTTGACCCCTTTGTCAGATATTAGGTAGCTGAGTGGGTTTTTCGTTATGGTTGCATCTTCCAGTCTGTTCCATTGATCCTCAGGTCTGTTTTTTAGCCAGTCCCAGGTTGATTTTATTGCATTAGCTTTCTAGTATAATTTCAGGTCAGGGATTGTGATTCCACCTGACTTGTCCTTATTGCCCAGGATTGCTTTTGTTATTCTGGGTCTCTTCTGGTTCCAGACGAATTTGAGGCATATTTTCTCTAGATCTGTGAGGTATGCTGACAGTAGTTTAATGGAAATTGCATTGAATCTGTACAACAGTTTTGGTAGTATGGCCATTTTTACAATGTTAGTTCTTCCTAACCATGAGCATGGTATGTTTTTCCATTTATTGAAATCCTCTTCAATCTCCTTTTTCAGAGTCTTATAGTTTTCACTGAATAAATCTTTCACATTATTTGTTAGATTGATTCCTAAGTATGTCAATTTCTTGGTTGCTATTGTAAAAGGTATGGTTTCCTCAATTTCTCTCTCAGTCTGTTTGTTGTTCGTGTATAGGAATGCTATTGATTTTTGGGTGTTGACTTTGTATCCGGCTACGCTGCCAAATTTGTCAATTAATTCCAGGAGTTTTCTTGTGGAGTTTTTGGGGTCCTCCATGTATAGTATCATGTCATCTACAAATAGTGATAGTTTGACTTCTTCCTTTCCTATCCTTATTCCTTTTATTTCTCTCTCTTGTCTGATTGCTCTGGCTAATGCATCCAGAACTATGATGAATAGGAGTGGTGACAATGGACATCCTCGTCTTGTTCCTGACTTTAAAGTGAAAGTTTTCAGTTTATGTCCATTTAGTATGATGTTGGCTGTTGGTTTATTATAGATGGCTTTGATCAGATTGAGGCAGAGGCCATCTATTCCTATTTTTTCTAAGGTTTTTAACATGAATGCATGTTGGACTTTATCAAAAGCCTTTTCTGCATCTATTGACATGATCATGTGGTTTTTGTCTTTGACTATATTAATATAGTGTATTACATTTATTGATTTCCGAATGTTGAACCATCCCTGCATTCCTGGAAAGAATCCTACCTGGTCGTGGTGTATAATTTTCCTTATGATTCGCTGTAATCTATTTGCCAATATTTTGTTGAGTATCTTTGCTTCCATGTTCATTAGAGAGATGGACCTGTAGATGTCTTTCTTGGTTGGGTCCCTCTCTGCTTTTGGTATCAGTATAATACTTGCCTCCAGAAATGTGTTGGGGAGAGTTGCTTCCTTTTCGATTTCATTGAAGAGTTTGAGGAGTGCTGGCATTAGATCTTCTCTGAGTGTTTTATAGAATTCTGCTGTGAATCCATCAGGGCCTGGGCTTTTCTTTGTTGGTAAGTTTTTAATGACGTTTTCAATCTCATTAATTGATATTGGGTTGTTCAGGATTTTTACGTCTTCCTGATTCAATTTTGGTAATTTGTACCTTTCTAGGAATCTGTCCATTTCCTCTGTATTTTCTATCCTATGGGAATACAGATTTTCAAAGTAGGTATTAATGATCTTTTGTATTTCTTTTGGATCTGTAGTGACTTCCTCTTTTTCATTCCTTATTGCATGTATTTGAGATCTTTCCCTTCCTTTTTTGATAAGGTTGGCTAGGGGTTTATCAATTTTATTTACTCTTTCAAAGAACCAACTCTTTGATTCACTAATTTTTTGTAGAGTTTTCTTCATCTCAATTGCATTAATTTCTGCCCTGAGTTTTACAATCTCCTCCCTTCTGTGGGCTCTTGGTTTGGTTTGTTGCTCTTTTTCTAAGACTTTGAGGTGTGTCATTAGGTTATTTACTTGCTCTCTTTCTGTTTTCTTTGTATATGAGTTCATTGCTATAAATTTCCCTCTGAGGACTGCTGTCATCGCATCCCACAGATTCTCGTAGGTTGTACTTGCATTTTCATTTATTTGTAGGTATTTTTTAATTTCTTCTTTAACTTCTTGTGTGACCCATTGGTTATTCAGTAGGTTGTTGTCTAATTTCCACGTGTTTATGTGGTTTTTGGAGTTCTCTTTGTCATTAATTTCCAATTTCATTGCACTGTGGTCCGATAATATGCATGGGATAATTTGAATTCTTTTGCATTTAGGTAGATATGCTCTATGGGCTAGAATGGGGTCTATTTTAAAGAAAGACCCATGTGCAGCTGAGAAAAATGTATATTCTGATGTTGTGGGGTGGAACACTCTGTATACATCTACTAAGTCCACTTGTTCACACTTTTGGTTCAGGTCTGTTATATCTTTGCTGAGTTTCTGTCCAGTTCACCTGTCTGTTTGCGTCAGAGGGGTATTTAGGTCCCCTATTACAATAGTGTTATTAGTTATTTGATTTTTCACGTCTGTTGAGATTTGACTTGTAAAATTACGTGCTCCATTGTTTGGTGCATAAATGTTTAGGATTGTTACCTCTTCCCCTTGCAGCTTTCCCCTAACTAGTATGTAATGGCCTTCTTTATCTCTTTTTATTGTTTTTGGTTTGAAGTTTACATTGTTTGCAAACATAATAGCTACCCCTGCTCTTTTCTGGGGATCTGTTGCATGGAGAATTGTTTTCCAACCTTTAACTTTCAATCTGTGGATTTCCTTTTGAGTAAAATGTGTTTCCTGTATACAGCATATCATTGGATTGTGTTCCTTAATCCACTCTTCCAGTCTTTTCCTTTTGACTTGTGAATTGAGGCCATTTACATTAATGGTTATCATGGTTATATGTTGGCTTATTGTAGTCATGTTATTTACTTGTTGTTGTTTTCCTTCTTTTGCTGACTGTTTACTTACTTGTTCTGTTTAGGGAGTTGTTTCTCTCGTTCTTGGGATTGTGGTCTCTTTTTTCTCTGTCTAGAATATCTTTCAGTGCTTTTTCCAATGCTGGTTTGGCACTCATGAAGTTCTTCAGGTGTTCTTTGTCGTGGAAATATTTTATTTCTCCATTGAATTTGAGGGATAGTTTTGCAGGATACATCAGTCTGGGTTGGAAGTTGTTTTGTCTCAGAATCTGTAATATCTCACTCCAAGCTCTTCTTGATTTCATGGTCTCCGTTGAGAAGTCTGCTGTGATTCTGATGGGCTTTCCTTTATAGGTGATGTGTTTCATTTCTCTAGCAGCTTTTAATATTGTGTTCTTTTGCTGGATATCTGGGATCTTGACTATTATATGTCTGTGTGTGTTTTTCCTTGGGTTATGGATCATTGGGATTCTATATGCCTTGATTAACTGTACCTCAGTATCGGGGGCTGGGGATATAGCTCAGTGGAATAAGCACTTGCCTAGCAAGCGCAGGGTCCTGAGTTCAATCCCCAGTACGGAAAAAAAAAAAAAAAAGAATTGCTACAGAACTGTACCTCAGTATCTTTTACCTTGTTTGGGAAATTTTCTGATATTATTTCTGCAAATATTCTTTTTATATCGTTTGTGTAGTCTCCTGCTGTTTCACTCACTCCTATTACTTGGATATTATTGCATTTTGCCTCATCTTGCAGCTGTTGGATTCATTTTTCTTATGTCTTTGATGATTTTATGAGATCCTTCCTTTCACACTCATAAGCTGCCATGCTGTCTTCAAGGTCTGAAATTCTATCTTCCGTTTCATTTAAGCAGTTTTGCAGGCTTTCAGTGGAAGTTTTCAAATCCTGGCAATCTCTTTGGACCTGTTTCAGTCGTGGTAATTCATTCCTAAATTGCTCTTGTAACGTTTCCATTTGTTTCCTATTTTCTTCTAATCTTTTATCTATTTCTTCTCTATGTGTATGGAACATTTCTTCCATTATAGTTTTCAGTTCATTTTTTGTCTGAGAGATCATTGCAGGTATGTGGCTTATTTCTGCTTTAAGCTCTTTTATGGCCTGTTTTAGTTGTTTCATTTCGGATGCAATCATTTCATAACTTGCAGGTATGTGGCTTCCTAGTTCCCCTGTGTCCTGGTATTCAGGACTTGTTCTGGGTGGGGTTGAGTTCTGAGACTGCATTTTGTTCTTCTGTCTTCCCATTTTTGGGTATCAGATTCAAAATATTGAGCAATAAATTACCCAGGCAGTTAACCAGGCAAAGGTCTGCTGCAGAGGTTGCTCCAATGACTCCTTCTCTTCGGGAGAATGTCCCTTAAGCTTTCTGCTGAGAGTTCTGCTTAAAAGGCTGTTCAGATGCTGGTTTGCTACTCCCTAAGGAGAGACCTGGGTGGAGTGTGTAAGACCACTCCCCTGCCCTCCCAGGGTTCCGTGCAGGTATAGGGACGGATCTCCTCCCCCACTCAGTGATCCGGTCGCAAGCACAGATAGCTCACCAGTTTTTGTAGTCCCTGCAGGCAGGAAGGTTCCAAAGTGCCAGTTTTTTGGGCTATGCTTTCGATCCGCCACTCCCGGTCTCTTCTGTTTCCTCGCGCTCTCCTGGTCTGGGGGAGGGAGCGGGATGCTCCGCTCCTCTGTGCTCCTCGCGCCGCCTCGGCCACAGACTGCAGGCCACTGAGGGCCTTGGCTGCGTATCTTGCCCGATGCGTGCAAGATCCGAGACCGCCCCACATTGCTGCTGCTAAAAAGCGGATTTCTGACGGGAGTCGCTGGCGAGCTGAACCGGTTTGGGAGGCGGGAGGGATCGAGCTGGCTGTGCCCCCAGTGCACTCAGACCCAGCCAAGCCACCTCCCCACGCAGAGTGTCTCTGGTGCCCAGCGTTTAGGGCTTTCCCGCGTCTCACCACAGCAATTTGGGCCACCCTACTGCATCTCCCCCGGCAGCTCAGAGAAACACATTCAGTTTGAACTTCCCAGCCAAGGTCCTGGCATTCACGCTCGCCAAGTCTGTCTCGAGCTGGTGATGTTTATCAAGGAGGATCACTCCTTTGCTCCTCACCTGGTCGCCATCTTCCCGGAAGTCTGGGACTTTCTCTAAAATAGACCACATTCTAGCCCATAGAGCATACCTACCTAAATACAAAAGAATTGAAATAATCCCCATGCATATTATCTGACCACAGTGCAATGAAACTGGAAATTAATGACAAAGAGAACTCGAAAAAGCCCAGAAACACTTGGAAATTAGACAACAACCTCCTGAACAAGCAATGGGCCACACAAGAAATTAAAAAATACCTACAAACAAATGAAAATACAAATACAACTTACAGGAATCTATGGGATGCAATGAAAGCACTCCTCAGAGAAAAATTTATACCAGTGAACTCACACATAAAGAACACAGAAAGAGAGCAAATAAATAGCCTAATGCTGCACCTCAGACTTATAGAAAAATGAGAACAAGTCAAACCCAAAGCCCAAAGAAGTGGGGAGATTATAAAGCTTAGGGCAGAAATTAATGCAATTGAAATGAAGAAAACTCTACAAAAAATAAGTGAATCAAAGAGTTGGTTCTTTGAAAGAATGAATAAAATTGATAAACCCCTAACCAATCTTATCAAAAAAGAAAGGAAAGAAGTTAAATTCATGCAATAAGAAATGAAAAGGATGAAATCACCACAGATCTTACAGAAATTCAAAAGGTCATTAGTACCTACTTTGAGAAGCTTTACTCCCATTGGAAAGAAAACTCAGAAGGAATGGACAGATTCCTAGAAATGTATGAATTACCAAAGTTGAACCAGGAAGATATATAAATCCTGAACAACCCAATATCAATTAATGAGATTGAAAATGTCATTAAAAAATTACAAACAAAAGCCCAGGCCCTGATGGATTCACAGCAGAATTTTATGAAACATTCAGAGAAGACTTAATGCCAACACTCCTCAAACACTTAAATGAAATGAAAAGGAAGCAATTCTCCCTAACTCATTTCTGGAGGCAAGTATTATACTATACCAAAACCAGAGAAGGACCCAACCAAGAAAGAGAAGTATAGGTTAATCTCCCTAATGAACACAGATGCAAAGATACTCAATAAAATACTAGCAAATAGAAAGCAGCAAACCATAAGGAAATTTATACACCATGACCAGGTTGGATTCATTCCAGGAATGCAGGGATAATTCAATATTCACAAATCAATTAATGTAATACATCATGTCAATAGAGCCAAACACAAAAACCACATGATCATCTCAGTAGATGTAGAAAAAGCTTTTGATGAACAACATGCATTCATGTTAAAAAAAAAAAAAACCTAGAAAAAACAGGAATAGATGGCCTTTACCTCAATCTGAGCAAAGCCATCTATGACAAACCAACAGCCAACATCATACTAAATGGACAAAAACTGAAAACTTTCACTTTAAAGTCAGGAGCAAGACAAGGATGTCCACTGTCACCACTGCTATTCAACATAGTTCTGGAAGCATTAGTAGAGCAGTTAGACAAGAGAGAGAAATAAAAGGAATAAGAATAGGAAAGGAAGAAGTAAAACTATCACTATTTGCAGATGATATGATACTTTACATGCAAGACCCCAAAAACTCCACAAGAAGACTCCTGGAATTAATTGACAAATTTAGCAGTGTAGCTGGATACAAAGTTAACACCCAAAAATCAATAGCATTCCTATATAAAACAACAAACAGTCTGAGAGAGAAATTAAGGGAACCATACCTTTTACAATAGCATCCAAGAAACTGAAACATTTAGGAATCAATCTAACAAAAGAAGTAAAAGATCTATTCAATGAAAACTATAGTACTCTGAAAAAAGAGATCAAAAAGGACTTCAATAAGTAGAAAAACATTCCCTGTTCATGGTTAGGAAAAACTAACATTGTGAAAATGGCCATACTACCAAAATTGTTGTACAGATTCAATGCAATTCCTGTTAAACTACCATTAGCGTACCTCGCAGATCTAGAGGAAACATTCCTTAAATTCATCTGGAACCAGAAGAGACCCAGAATAACAAAAGCAATCCTGGGCAACAAAGATAAGTCAGGTGGAATCACAATCCCTGATCTGAAATTATACTACAAAGCTACTATAATAAAATCAACATGGTACTGGCTCAAAAACAGACCTGAGGATCAAAGGAACACACTGGAAGAAACAGACACAACCACAA
>PVLD010030709.1:0-16552 GCA_004027595.1 Dinomys branickii
ATTTTTTTTTTTTTTTTTTTTTTGTGGTACTGGGGATTGAACTCAGGACCCTGCGCTTGCTAGGCAGGCGCTTACTCCACTGAGCTATATCCCCAGCCCCTCTGCATTTAATTTTAATGAGAAGAAGGTGACTCAGGGACACGAGCTAAAATGGAATTTCAAGAATAAAACATATGATTCACGGATAGAGAACGTAGATGTAAGAGGTGTGATGGGCTTTTCAATTAATAATGTGGAACGAAAGAGGTGTGGTTGGCTTTTCAGCGAATAATATGCAATGTTGGTTCAAAAGAGAAGGGGCAGGAAAAGCATGGTAGGAAGATCAGAAGCTCACTGGAGATAACGTGCACTTGGTGCCACCGGAAACCAAAACAAAGAAAGAGAGAGAGAGAGACAGAGAGAGGAAAATAAAGAGAAAGGAAAAGAAGAAAAGAAAGAAAAGAAAATTCAGTCTAGCATGTGTGATAATCTACCCTAAGAAATAGTCTTAAATGTTGAAAAAAGCTATGTGCATTGAATTGTCATCAATATATCAAAAGTTTAAAACTTTTAAATGATTAATATCATATTGGATAGTTCCAGCTGAATATTTTAAATGACTATGACAATAATAATAATGTGGTGCATATCTCATGGCATAGTCATTGGGTAAAGGAGAAGCTTACTTAGTGGTGGCGAGATTTATAACCATGCTTAAAAAATTACTCAAATAAAACAAATTAAACTAGAAGGAATGATACCAAAATAATTGACTGCGTCTAGTTAGGATGATGGGTGTGAGTGGTGTATTTCCTTTCTTCTCTTTCCTAAATTATTTCACATATTCCACAGCAGAGCCATTCTAATATTTGTCATATGGGCTCCTCTCCAGAGCACAAGCCCCAGACACCTCTCCCATGGTAAGGTGAAAGAATATTGCCACGGTATTCCAAGGACATCTGTCCTTAGCACAGATCCCATCTAAAGCAACGTTCCTCTAGCTTCAAAGCACATACACACCCATGGGAATATTGGGAATGCAGATTCTAAAGCAGTAGGTCTACAGCAAGGCCTGACGCTGCATTTACCAATCTCCTGGGTAACTGATGCTACAGATACATGGGAGAGACTGTGAATAACAAGAACGTGAGTTACTTAACAGATATGTATGGGCATAGATGTGCAGGAAGGAATATGGCATTAGTAACAGAAAAATACAGAGAACAGACTCTTCTCTTCCTAGGAACCAGTGGATCCTAAGAGTGAGGGAAAGCAGTAATTTCATAACCTAATATTATTTTCCAAATTTTGACATCAATAGTTGTAAGTACTATTATGAATTCTGGAGGGTTCCTGTCCTCTTGGAATTTAACACCTTTCCAAAATGACAGTAGAAACATTTCATAAACGTTTGGTAGGTTTCTAAGTTCACTGATAATTGCTCAATTCTTAGGTGGTTTGGGGGACTACTTAAATACCCTAGAAACGAGATGAATATTGATGCTTTTACACCTGTTGCTTTTTATCAGGGACTATGTCTGGGATGAACTTTGTTTTGACACCCCCATTTCAAAAGCCACTCTGGAAAACAGCAGTAAACAAAAATGAGACAGAAAAGGAAATGCGGTCACTAAGGCCTGGTTATTAAAAAAAACTTATCACTTGGATAATTGAAGCTTAATGCTGCCAAGAATCTCAGTGTCAGTGTTATGCCATCATGTGGGAAAAGAACTGGGTTACTCATCACCAGTGGGTTAAAACCTATTTCTGGGCAGTTGGAAAGTTATTAGGGATGCTGAGCAGGCTAACAAAAAGACAGCTGTGGAAAATCCATCCATTTAAACAAAAAACTTTCAAATACAGGTGCTGTTGATTAAAATTTGGACCAATGGTGCTCAAGTGGTGAGGGAGGGGTACTGTGTATATTTGCTACTGCCTTGCACATTAAGCATTATTCGAAGATTTACTTATATCAGTTTAATTTCACTTCAATTTTTTTCAAACTTCCTACTTTCCTTAATGTTTGCAAACCTGCTATTTATTTCTTCCTTGGACTGGATCCTTGATCATACTCACCCTGCAGTCCAGGCCTTCGTACTGAGCTATATCCCACCACATTGCCAACCTAGCCCTTTTTCCTTTTTCCTTTTTTATTTTGAGACAAAGTTTCACTAAGTCATTAGATTACCCAGGCTGGGCTCAAACTAATGATCCTACTGCCTCCCAAAATACTGGGATTACAGGTATGCACCACCATCCCTAGCACCTTGATTGTTCTTAATTTCCTTAACTTTGAATCCAGTCTTCACACACTTTCTGAGGATCTGGGATGCTTGTTTTACGGATTTAATTCTCTCACCTAGAAAACTGCCATCACCTTTTAAGGGTATGTCTGTCTTTACCCTTACTCTCACTACACTGCTAACCAAATATTATTTTTAATTTTTGTTTTGTTCTGTTTTTTTGAGACAGGGCCTTGCTACAAAGTTCAGGCTGGCCTTGGAGTCATTTTGTAGCCCAGGCTGACTTCAGATTCACAGCAATCCTCCTGCCTCAGCCTTCCAAGTGCTGAAATTACAGTTGTGTGCCACCACATCCATCTAACCAAATATTCTTTTTAAAAACACAAGTCACTAGGCTAACATATGAAACTGTTTATGAACTAGCCTCCCTCCACTTAAGTGTACTTTCCTATCTGCAACTGGCACTCCACAAATACAAGCTGCATTCTTCACATTCTCTAAATAAATTGTGCCGGTTCGTCCAATTGTGCTGTTTTATTTAACTTGGAGTACCTGCAACTGTCTATTAAAAGTGACTCAATTATCATCTAAAATTAGAAGCAGCCTCTTTCTTCCAGACACCCCACGACCACCTCTTTCCAACTCTTCCTTGATACTACTTTTGCTGCTGCAATTTTCACTATGGATTTACCAGTTTATTACTCTTACTAGACTCGAAGCCTAAGAGCAGTGTCAGTGAAATAGTTTCCACACTGTGTTGTCACAGTGCTCAGTGCCTGGCATCTTGAATGGGGTTTGCTAGTTCAGATGTAACAGTTTGGAAATGCTATATGGATATCCAGATATAAGTGTGAACATTCAGCACTCAAAATAAGTCTATTAAATAGTCCAGCTGTTTGGCAGACAGAAGTTCTCTGTTTTAGCCTTAGTAGTATGGTCAGTTTGTTAGGTATCATTGAGGAGCCTCTGACTCTTTCAGTTCCTTATTTCCACATCTGATTCATAACACAGGCATCTGCATCCTAGCACCATGGTTACTAATGTTTTCCCTGCCCTCCATTCTTCTTAAATGCACCAAAAAAAGAAAAGTAACCTAAGGTCGGTAATGGTAGACACTAGAGGGTCAAGCATGAATAGTAATCCCTTCGCCATTGTGGAGTGGAGCACGCGCCACTTTTACAGACATCACTGCATTTGATCAAGTCCCCTTGCTGACCTGCAGAAGTGAGAAGTGTGCAGGCGTTGGGAGCCTAGTGTATCTCTGGCGTGTTCCTAAATTTCTAGCTAATATTTGCACATATTCCACGACTCAGCGTCTCATAAGCTGTGAGTTTTCCCACCTCCTGTCAATGGAGAAACTGTGGAATGAAACAGGAACTGAGTTATTTGTGGCCAAAATGTTCTGTTTCCTTTGGGCAATGAAGAGGGACTTTACAGGTGCTTTTGATCTTCACAAATCCAGTTCATTCCTTAAGTAAATCTCTTTTCAAATTTAAAATGACACATGTGCACGGAAGAAAAATTTTTAACTCAAAAATTTAAAAAGTTACTGTGATATCAAGCTCCAGAAACTAGAGAAAATATTTCTATAAAACCAAGCTAATAATTTATATTTAGTGTTATATGCCACATACTTTTTAAATTATGTAATTAGCATGTCTTTTGAAGCTGGACATTGCTTCATTTGCTTAGATAAATCTATTTACTGTGATTTTATTGTTTATAATATGCATGAAGACAAACTGGATACATTTAATTGAGTACATTTATTTGTCAATGTAAAGCATAAGAAATAATGAGGAAATAACATATTGTCATTTTTTATTAAGTAAAAACATTTGAAAATATTAGAATAAAGAACATTTCTATTTTTTGCAGGCTAATGTTTTCTATTGTTTGCAGGCCATTGTCCATTTTCTTGGTAACTTTACATTCACACTGTCCTTCTAAAAAGTGACTCATTAGCCTGACACACATCTGCACTGTAGCAGGCAAACATTTCGAGAAGAAATCAGCTGCCACCTTCGGGGGCTGGGCGCTGGCTTCCTCACGGGCTGTACCCCACCATGCATTTCCAAACATTGGTTTCCAGTCACTGTGTTCTGCTCCAGGAATGGAAGGTTTCCAAATCATAATTTTATAGGCTTTTTGAGAATCCTTTGTGTACCAGCAATCACACTGTAGAGAGCTAACTCAGCGCAGCGGCCTTTCTACAAGGTACAGAACCACACTGAAGATTGTTTTGTACATTCTGCTAACATTTGCTATGATGAATGTGTGTGGAACACATGAGCAAAAAGAGTAATTTCCTACTGCACAGAAATGTTCTCAGAAATATAATGGAGAGATTATATAAAAATTTCATAAGTCCCTTGTTTTTTTTTTTTTTAAGTCCCTTGTTTTGACATTGTCATGAATCATGCTTTTAACAGAGTGAAGTGTTACCAGAGATTCTTAAATGCACTTGATAGCAAGACATATGCTATGCTAAAAGTCATCAGTTCTGTAAAAATGTTATATTAGTGATTTTATAGCTAGTCAGTCCTAAAGTATCACATCATTTGAGCACAAAAATTCAGCAGCACAGTACCATCCCACACCCATCTCCTAGTATTCAGTCATTGATGCTTATCTCTCTCTGTCCTTCTCTCTCTCTCACACACACACACAATAACATCAACAGAAGTGAAAGCTATTTCTTTTCTTAGAACCTTGAATAGGAAACATATAGGAAGGAATGTAGTCAGGGTTTGAAAATCTAAGATGGGGGCTGGGGATATAGCTCAGTGGAATAAGCGCTTGCATAGCAAGTGCAGGGTCCTGAGTTCGATCCCCAGCACCGCAAAAGAAAAAAAAAAAATCTAAGATGATAAGTATTTTAGAATTAATTCATGAAGTTCAAGTAATAAAACTACATATCATGGATAACTAACTTTGGTCATATAAAGGGCTATTTCAATGTTTAATATGCAATGTTTTATCCAGACCTACAAAATTTTATCAAAGTTTAGTTTTAAAAAGTATCTAAAAGCACAGGAAAATAAAATATTCTTTTTTATTTTATGAAAAAAACCCACAAACTTCATAACCAAATAATAAGAGATTACAAAAAAATAGATAACACAAACTTTCTTTTCAATGAACTAAGATAAACTATTAGTATAAGTGAAACAGATTAGCATATGTATTTGTTATGGCTTGTGTTTAGATGTCTCCCTCTCCCCAAAGCCTCACGCAGTCGCAAGTGATACTTTTGGAGATGGCTTTATCTAAGTAAGGTGTCCGTATGTGGATTATGGATGTGATATTAGGATTAGGGGTATATGGTACTGAATTAGTCTACGAATTCTTTTATCATAGTTCTGGGTGTGGGTAATGGCAAGCCCCACCCTAAGTGTAGACGGCACCCGGGATAAAAGGGCAAAGGAGGCCTGCTGCTGCCGCCTGCGGCTTTGCTGCCTCTCACCTACCCTGCCATGGGCAGTTTCTCATCTGTGATGCTCCTATGGCATGCTGCCCTGCCTTGGAACCAACCAACTATGGACTTAAACCTCTAAAACCTGTGAGCTGAAATAAACCTTTTCTCCTTTAACTTTGTTTTTGTGTTTATTTTTGTTTTTTTGATACTGGGAATTGAACTCAGGACCTTATGCTTTCCAGACAGGTGCTTGTGCCACTGTGTTTATATCTCTGGCCTTCTCCTTTAACTTTGGATGCTGGGTATTTTATCTCAGCAACAATAGAAGTAACTAAGACATTACTGAAATATTTTTAAAACAATGGAATATGTAACAAGAAAGTATTTGAAGTTCTCCCTATTTCCTATTTATCTCTCTTCTATCTTGCTCTTTATATGTGATATATATACAAATAAGTAGTATATGTAGTATTTATGTACATATATAGCATTTCTCATATAATATATATCATTATTCATATATACATTATATATACAAATAAGTATATAGTATATGTAGTATTTATATATACATAGCATTTCTCATAGAATATATATCTTTATTAATATATACATCATATATACAAATAAGTATATAGTATTTATGTATATATAGTATTTCTCACATAAGATATATATATATATAGTTATATACAAAGTGAGCTCAAGACTAGCCTGAACTGCATAGGGAGATCCTGTCTCAAAAAGACAAAACAAAAAAAAGGAGAAACCATGCAATATTTCAACTGATCTATTGCTAAATAATCAAGGCTCACTGATCAACTTTAATTAACTGTGTCTGATTTCACTTAATATTATGCTATAAAGTGTCATACATTTCCCTATGAATGCCTTAAATTTATCTTTCTTACTGGCAGCATAGTACTCTATTGTGTATAAGCACATTTTCCTTATCTTTTCATCTGTTGATAGACATATAAGGTCTTTCCAAGATCTAGCTATTATAAATTATGCTTCTATAAACCTTTGTATAGATGTATCCCTCTAATATGATTATTTTAACTCTTTTGGGAAGATACCTAAGGAGGTGGATAGCTAGATCACATGGAATTTCTATTTCTAGTTTTTTGAGGAATCTCCACAATGATTTCCATAAGAGTCCTATTAATTTATGTCCTATCAACAACGTAGTAGAGGTCCTTTTTCCCTACATCCTTGCCAGTATTTGTGATTTTTAGATATTTTTTGATGATAGCCATTCTTCCTCAGGTAAGATGGTAGTGCAGTTTTAATTTGCATTTCTCTGATGGCTGGCAATAAGAAGCATGTTTTCATGTATTTATTGGCCATTTGTACTTCTTTTGAAAAGTGTCTATTCATTTTAGTTGCCATTTTTGACTGAGTCTTTTATTATGGGGGGGTCTAATTTTTTTAAATTTTTTATGTGTTCTTGACGTTAGTTCTCTGTCTACAGAAGAGCTGGCAAAAAAATTTTTTCCCATTCTGTAGATTGTTTGTTACTGTGTTGGTTGTTTCCTTTTCTGTGCAGAAGTTTTTAATTTGATGTGATCCCATTTGTTCATTTTGGGTATTATTTCTGGTGCCATTGGGGTTCTGCTCAGAAAGTCCCTGCCTACGCCCATGTCTTCAAGAGTTGTACCTATTTTATCTTCCAACAAATTGTTTCTGTTTTAATATTTAGCCCATTGATCAATTCTGATTTTAGTTTAGTATAGTGAAATATATGGGCCTAGACACAGTCTTCTACATGTGGATATCCAATTTTTCCAACATCATTTATTAAAGAGGCTTCCTTTCCTTCAGGGTAGGTTTTTGCCTCCTTTGTCAATGATCAAATAGCTGTATATGCCTAGGGTTTTTCTGCATCTTCTATTCTCTCCACTGATCCATGTGCATATTTTTATACCAGTATCATGCTGTTGATCACTGTTTTTTAAATTATAATTTTAAGTCTAGGGTTGTGATGCTACCTACTTTGTTTTTGTTACCCAATATTGCTTTTGCTATTCTGAGTCTCTTCTGATTCCTATAAATTTTAGAATTGTTTCTCCAGCTCTCTGAGAAATGACCATAGTATTCTGACTGGGATTGCCTTAAATCTATATACCAGTTTTGGAAGTATAGTCATTCTGATTGTGTTAGTTCTGCCTATACATGGAATAGGGGTTTTTTTTCTATCTTCTAATGTCTGTCTCGATTTCCTTTATCAGTCCGATGTAATTTTCATTGTAGAGGTCTTTCACTTCCTCAGTTAGGATAGTAATTAAGTGTCTAATTTTTTATGCTACTGTGAATGGTATTATTTTCCTGATTACTTTTACAGTAAGTTCATTATTAGTGTACAGGAATGTTAATTGCCTTTTGTGTGAGCTTTTGGTATCTTGCTATGCTGCTGAATTTGGTTATCGATTCTAGGAATCTCATTGTTTGGGGAGTCTTGTAAGTAAACAATCATGTCATCTGCAAATACTTTGTTTAAATTTCTACAAACATTGGTTACCTTTTCTTTGTTTTGAACTTTATTTCTTATAGTCTGCTAAATGTTTTTTAAAATATTGAAACCTATTTGATGCTAGAATAATTCCTATTTCTGACAACAGTTTATAATTTCTTATGCATTTCTTTAACTTTCAATTTTAGTTCATAAACTTTATGGAATTCTAACAATTCACGATGGGCTTGACTTCCACATTAAAGGAAACAGTTCATATACATCATTATTTTTAATTATCACTACAAATATAAAAATATAATTGGGGACATTTATTATGATATTGTTTATTTTCCACTTCAAGAAAGCAAATGAAACAGAATCACCAGGTTTCGGCAATAGAAAAAAAGTGTGTGATTATGTAACAGAAAATGCTCTCCCCCAGCCAGTTTGTTAGTTTCCCAGGTAATAGTTCCTGTCACAGATCTGGTTGCTTCTTGCCTCTTAGAAACAACTTGTCACTGTGATGCATAGCTGGTCACTATGATACACATTCTATAAACCAATCCCCAATGGACAAGCCATTCTGCCTCTGTACTTCCTGCTTTCTTATTCAGTATAAACCCTGTACTGCCAGGGATTCTGAGAATGATCCCAATCAGTCCCTGTCAACATAAATAAATCTGCATCCAAATCCTGGGTGTTGTTTCAGTGTTTCTGCTTGCTGTTGCAATTATTGTATGTAGAGAACTGTTCAGTTTTTATATTAGTCCCAACTATAGATACAGATAAAGACTACTTTCAATTATTGGAACCATAACAAAGTCTGCAATTTGAGCAGGACCCAGTGGTGACACAACTGTCCAGGACCAGGTGAGAGGATCACTTGAGGCCAGGAGTTCTAGGCCAGCTGGGAAACATAATGAAATCCCCATCTCAAAAAAATCTATAATTTATTCTACAAGTTTTTTTTTTTTTTTTTTTTTGGCGGTACTGGGGACCAAACTCAGGACCTTGTGCTTGCCAGGCAGGTGCTTATTCCACTGAGCTATATCCCCAGCCCCTCTACAAGTATGTTGCTTGATCAGATTTTTTCCTTTTGATAGACATACAAAAAACTTAATGTGTTAGACATAAACCTATCCCACTTCAATTTTTATGCTAAATTATGATGTATTCCTTAATTTAAACACAAACATGGGATATGATGGCATATGCCTGTAATCCCAATTACTTGGGAGGCTGAGCCAGGAAAATCACAAATTCGAGGCCACCCTGGGCAATTTAATAAGACCTTGTCTCAAAATATTTTTTTTAAGGACTGGGAAATCTAGCCTAGTGGTAGAACACTTGCCTAGCATATATGAGGTCCTAGGTTCAATTTCCATTATCAATAAAATAAAATAAAATTAAGATGTGTTACCATTAAATGAACTGTGATATGAAAGGATACCTAGAAACCATGGATGTGAACTGTAGATATTCTTACATTAATAATTTTGTGATACTTTTGCTCTAATTACAATACAACAGAAGCTATAACATGGTCTAAAATTTCAAACTCAAAAAAATACTATTTATTGTATTTCTACCATTTTGACACATGCTTCATTATTCTGCACTACAAAACTTCAAGGATAACTTTTGATTCTTTATTTTCCAAATAATGATGTTTATAAACTTTTCATTAGAAATAATGGATTTATTGATAAAATAGTTTGATGAGATATTCTGACCCTGATATACTTTTTTCCCCAGTAATGGGTGTTGAACTCAAGGCTTTCACTCTGAGCTATATCAGCAACCTCTACCCTTTTGAATTATTTTGAATCAGAGTCTTACTAAACTGCTAAGTTGCCTTGGCTGGGCTCAAGCCTGTGATCCCCTTGCTTCAGCCTCCCAGAGTGTTAGGACTGCAGATTACAGGCATGCTCTATCATACAGTGTACCCTGGAATACTTTTTGAATATTTTCATTTTTTGAGTATTAAATTCATTTTCTTAAATGAACCTATAATTTTAGTTGTATGATATTTACTTCAAAAAATATTTTCATATTAAGATCGAGAAAATATGACATGAATACATTTCAATAAGTGTATAAATTTTTCTCTTTATAGTCTTATAACACATTTATGCTGACAGACAACCAAAATTAGATCTAAAGTAGACCAAGACCAATAGATCAACTTAGAGAAGTTATTTAGAGACCTATTGAAGAAGCAATTAGTATTACTAACCTGAAACTTACAACTGACTTTAAGCACTAATACAAAACTAATAATTTGAAAGGTTAATAACTTTTAATTAAATGTCTGCAGACATTTTCCCAAGAAAAATAGTCTATACTTTTCCTTAGAAAAAAATTTGTTCAGGGCTGGGGAATATAGCTCAGCAGCACAGAACCTGCCTAGCAAGTGCAAGTTCCTGAGTTCAATTCCTGGTACAAAGCAAGGCAAGGCAAGGCAAGGCAAGGCAAGGCAAGGCAAATAATTATGTATTAAGGAAAGAAAACAAAATCTTAGCTTTCTTTGAATAAAATACGGTTTATTTCCTACATAATCACTAAAATCTCTGGAATATATTCTAACAATACCTTTGTTTCATAAATATGAAATGCAAATAATATACTTTCAAATGACATAGTAGGGGCAATTCCGCCAAACTGAGGGGGAGGGGGACTTTGTGGCCGTTTAGGAGGTATTCTTCCCCCAAGAGACCCTTATTGGCTCAGTGGTATGTAAAGAGAGTTGAACACAGTTCTGAGTCAGTTCAATGTAATTTGAAAAGGTAAGTCACGTATGGTGATATTTAAAATACTTAGATGTAAGAGGTTTTTGTATTATAAAACTGGATAAGGTAGGTGTGTAGGTAAGAGCTTGAAGAAATGGATGAAACGTTGAGGGAGTCCTGTGCTTCTACCTGTAGTAGTTTAAGGGAAAAATGATTTTTTTAAAGAGGAAGGGAAGAAACATTGTAAATGGAGGGAAAAAGAGGTGTGCGAGAGAGAGAAATCTGGAGAAAAGGAGAAGAAAGGAGGAAATGGTACAAATAAGAACATTAGGACATATTTGGAAATAGGTACAATCATCACTATATTATATTAACATAATTGTTTGTTTATATGTTATTTTCTTAAAATAAATATCAAAGATTTTTTTAACGCTCAATATAAAAGTTTATTTTCTTTTTCTCTCACAGATGGTTATGTCCTCCGGAGTTATTTGGCAGACAAGTAAGCCCATTTTCTTCTACTACTATACTTGTAAAAACTACTCTGGTACTTTTCTTTTATTTCTTGTACTTTTCTTTAAGAAAGATTTCTCATACTTAAATAATGTAACCAACTGGACTACAAATAAACTGAAAAAAATATTTTATACCAATATCAAATCAGTAGTGTGCATAATAAAGTTAAAGTTTGCATAAAGCACTCATGTAGGCAAGGAGCCCTTCTCTTTACACAGCTCATAGTTTTGTACAGTTCGGGTTCACCACTGAAGACAGACGGGCCAAAGCCACTGACCCTTCACTGATGCTCTGCATTGTGCTTGCTGATTAATGTGGTTGTTGAACTGAATGAATTAGAGGCTAAGAATGTCTGCACAGTAAGTCCTAATATCACCTGTCAATAGTCTAATGTTTTAGTCCCTTACTGAGAATTTTTCTACATTCATATCAGGCATAGTAGAGTACTATGTTTCCTTTGTTGGAAGCATGCCAGAAAAAGGATAGTAGTCAATGATTCTTCTATTCTTATGAATAAGACGTTGTCACAGTCTGGTACGGGTGCCATTAGAAAAATACAAAATGCTTTAAGAAAACCCAGTGTAAGAAGTGAACTCCATTATCAGTTCAGGTCTTACACCAGTGCAAAATATTTATGGAATTCAGCATAATGAGAAAATCAGGGAGGATTCACAAACTGTTATTTCGTAAATAACCTGATACCAAGAAGTAGAAAGAGATAAATCAGTATTCAGAGCTCTAGCAGCAAAGAGAGTGACAAAGAAAAATCAATGTAGTGTCTGTCTTTTTTCACTCAGTAATAATCACAGTAATAATCAGGGAACATTTTTTGCTTCTGCATCTTTTTATTATAATTATTAATATTGGTTGTACGAGTGAATTTCACTGTGGTGTTCCGTAGATGTACATATTGTGCTTCAGTCATGTCCATCTATCCCTGCCCTCGTTTGCCCTCTCCTCTCTCCCTGGTCTGCTTCCCTTTCCTAATAAAGCAGTGGACTTTTCAATAGGACTTGTTCTATGAAAAATATAAATTTTATAGGAAGAATGATTACGACGTGATGATCATGAGAGAATATAGGGGGTATACTGTGTAAGTAATGATTAGTTTACCACCTATTAAAGTGAATAAACATTTATCAACTGCGTGGCAGGCAGGAAAACCTGTCCTCTTCATTTGCATCAGATTTAAATGACTCAAAGCCCTGCTGCAGTCTCAGAAAAAGGATCTGAACAGAAGCCATATGGAATCAGAGTATCTGCCATAGTTGGCAGCCATTTGGAAGTCGCCACTGCTCCTATGCTAAAACACTGAGATATGACTGGGATACAGAGTGGTTCTAGTCTAAGGGACAAAGTTCTAGTCTATGGGAATTTTGGTTCTAGTGGTTCTAGTCTAAGGGAACTTTGGAACTGTAGACTGCATTTCATGAGAATGTTCATACTTATAATGCTTCATATTTTATTACTTACAGACCATTCTGTTTCTCACTAGATTAGAAACGTCTTAAAAGCCATGCTTGTATCTTACTCTTACTTATGCCTACTCCTACACAAGCAGGACCCAGTATGATTGCTGTGTAGACCATCTCACAAGATTCAGGACCTGCAAAACCTGAATTGTATAAAAGTAACCAAAACTACTACTGTAGATGCTATCCTTTGTCATAATTAATATTTTAGAATTATGTAACATAAGAATCTTCATAACAACTAATCTCTTATAGCTAACATTCACATATTATAAAATTGATATTTACAAGTTATAGTTAAAAATGTGAAAATTGTGGGGCTGTTTCTTACACCAAATATTACTGTGGTTCATTCAACATTTGATATCCAGATGAAAGTATGAGTGTCATATTAACTGACATAAAAGTTTGTTAGAGTTTGGGGCGAAGGCCTTCAGTGGAGGATTAGCCATAAATACTCAGTTTATTTCAACAATCATTTCTGAGCCTAGTTGCATGCTGTCCTCAGGGTCAAGTCTGAAGAGGAATAGAGGACGACATAACCTGGTTCAATCATTCTGTTTGTTGATGAAACAGGATTAAATAAAGCCAGTGAAAAAAGAGATGCAGAGGAATATGAAATTTCTTTCCACTTGTAAATGTGTAGCTTGTAACTTCTCTCCATGAAAGACCTGTGTTATATAAAAATTACACTATTGCCCTTTTCTTCTATCTGTTGCTTTAACATTATGAAATTTTTTCAACAAAATGAAAATTATTTTCTGCCTTTACAGTGATGGAGAAATCTATGATGATATTGCTGATGGTAAGTATCATATATCACCATCACAAAGAGCATCAACACTGAATGTATTATTTATACAAATACTGAAAATACCTTGTGGAATTAACTAGAGCCTTCCAACCTGATCAAAATTTTTCACACAGGGATGGAAATAAAGAAAAACTTTATTTTCTTTAAAAACAAAAGTACAAAAAATGTTTGATGATTTTTAATTCATATACTATGAATCTTAAGAATTTCTTTCAACCAAATAAATATCCACTGTTGCTCCATAAATAGGAACTTATTTCAGAAATAATAAGTGTCACACTTTTCTAAAATTTGATTTAAAACTTCGTCTCAACTGAAATAGAACATAGTGGAAAGCATGTTTCTCTTTAGTCTTTTAAGCATGTAATACTTCATGACATTTAACATTTTCAACTTCATTCAAAAAAACAACCAAAAAGTATTTTTATAAATACCAGATAAAATAATATACTTTTAGGTCTCATTTTTGATGGAGACTAAATCTGTCCAGAAATTTTGTTGGAATTGTACATTAAATAATGAGAGTTAAATACATGGTCTTTTATTTTCTTTGTTTTTCATAAATGAGCCAATTTTACCTTGTCTTTTAAATCTTAAATCAGGATATTATCCACATCTCCAACCTTGCAATAGTTAGAGGGCATGTGTTACATATGACTATATTTAAATTTGTATATTTTTTTTTCAGGTTGCATCTATGACAATGACTAGCAGTCATCTCTGTTTGTTTTGCTGTGTACTGTGTTGTTCACGAAGGCTAGCTTCTACATGACACATGAAATTGGATATCATAGACAACTGAATGCACAGAAATACTTATGACCGTTGGCTATGAAATTCTGATTGTCTTTATAAAGTTTTGAAATTTTGAACCTAAAAAATAATCTTTATACTTAAATATCAAAGGACTGCATCAAATGTAAGAATTATTAAATTTCTGCTTTGGCTACAATTATAAAGGCATTTATTTTTAGACTTTCAATGGACAATTTTCTCTACCCACCTCCCCCATCCAAAAAGAAAGAAAGAAAATCATTCTAGAAAAGAATGACTCTTCTGTCTAGAAAACATAAGAAAGAAGAGTAGAGAATATATAGAAGAAACTGGAAAGCACTCCGCAAGAAGAAAACTTTTGTTTGTTCCCTTATGATAGTATCTTTTATTGTCTATTCAAATTATCTATCTTTTTAAAAAGCAGAGCTGTCTCTTCTTTTGCTGGTGGGTTGTCAAAAATTATTGTAAAAATAGAACTTTTGTATAGTTTGTCTCTTTTTGTTAATTGTGAATATACCTTAATTATTTGATATCATTATACATTCAAATATACACATCTAAGATGAAACTGTAGAAGAGACTAAAGTGAGACTTTGTGTCTCCAGATTCATGTACTAGCCATTTAATCTCGGATTCATTTTACAGTCCTGTTGTAACTGGAGTGGGTACAGATGAGGCTGTCCTACAATTATGACCAGTGGAATGAACCTTGAACCCACTGGCCTTTGATGGCAACTATTTACTCTGGAGACTCTTTTAAAGGTCCTAAGTTTTGTTTTTCTTTTCAATTACCTCTTCAGAAATTTATTTAAAAGATATTTTTAACTACTTTGCCAGAAAATTGGCCAGACAAAGGAGCATAAGTTAACAAGTCCCTAGTGTTTGGACTGAAGTACTCCCTATTGGTACATATTCATACCCACAAAAATGTGAAACATTCATATTTCAAATGCACAGAACACTAAACACCATGATGTAAAATACAGAAACCTAACACCCAAGAAAACCTATGTGGTCACCTTTGTCACCACATCTAAAATATGAAATATGAAAATCCTAAAGCCTGTCTATTGAATCATGATGTGATACAAAATACATTGTTTTATCATCTCATCTTTCAATTATTGGATTAGACTAACTCACTTTTCTCAACTTTTTTTAGTTTTCTAATTTTTAAAGTGGGTGCACTTTAGATATATATAATAAAAAATTCATCACAGGGAATTTGTACCTGGATATAATATAGCTTCTTTATTTTCCATCCCCTCCCCTCCTTTCAATCCCTCTTCTCCTCCTCATCTACGAAAGCTTTGCTTCCAATGTTTTCCTCCTATTCCCTCTTTCTTCTTGTCCCTTCCTTCCTTCATTCTTCCCTACTGTGGTTCACATTCTCATTTGAATATTTTGTTCCTATTTCAAATAGCTATTCTACATTTTGGTCCTTATTTGCACTTTTGGTTCCTCACATCAGAGAAATAATGGGATATTTAAACACGTGTGTCTGATTTATTTAACTTGAAAGTATGGTCACAAGGTCAATGCATTTAGCAATAAATGCCTCAAATTTATCCTTCTTTATGGATAAGAAATATATATCTTTTTATCCATCCATTGGTTGGTGGCCATTAGTGTTGTTTCCAAGATTGAACTATGACAAACTGTGCCACTATAAACATGGGTGTGCATATTTTACTGTGATGTGATGCTTTTAACTATTTGGGGAAGATATCAAGAACAGGATTAGCTGGGTCAAATGGGACCTCCAATCCTAGTTTTTTGAGAAATCTCCATACTAATTTTCACGGTGGCTGTACCAGGCTACACTCCCACCGACAGTGGAGAAGGGTCCCTTTTTGCCTACAGCCCCACCAGCATTTGTTATTGGTTGATTTCTTTATGCCATTCTTTCTGGAGTGAGATGGAATCTCAGTGTTCTTTTTAATTTGCATTTCTTTTTTTATTTTATTTTAGAAACATAAAAGTACAAAAACATATTGACAAACAGACACCCATTATCATAGAAAATAGTACAATCACAACTAATTTATACACAAGGTGATATGGTCTCAACAGTAGTTGTTGCTTTATCCATTGATATCTTCGAATTGTAGATGTATGGACCCATATACAGACATGCAAATTTAGTCAGACA
>PVLD010030710.1:0-16550 GCA_004027595.1 Dinomys branickii
TGGATTTAATTCCCAGCAAAGTAAACAAGAACAGGGATGCTCTTGTAGAATAATGAAAATCAAATGTGTGCACACATCTATACTGGTGTAATACATATAAATACACACAAAGCATAGTCTTATTTAATTCCTTTTTATTGTTTTTGTTTTTCTGAAACAGGTTATCACTATGTGGTTCATGCTGCCTTGAACTCACTGTATAGTCCAGGCTGGCTTTCCACCTCACAGCAATCCTCCTGCCTCAGCCTCCCGAGTGCTAGGATTACATGTGTGTGCCACAACACCTGGACTATGTCTTTTAATTCTTAAAGCACTTCTGTGAATGAGTCATTATGGTCCTTAAGCATATTTAATAGATGGGAAAACAGTTCAGAGAGGTTCTGTGGTTCTCCCAAATCACACAGGCAACAAGTGGGCTTCACCTCAGTCCTAGTCAGCCCAGATCCTTCCTCCCACCCCAGCCTCAGCATAGAGAGGGGGAAATTCAGAGGAGTACATGGAGGATGCAAGGTGGAGAATTGGGCTCAGAGAGGAGGAGGGCCCAGATCCATGGGACAAAGGGGCCCAGGCCCACTACCCATCCACCTCAGCCCCACACTCTGCTGGGTCCCAGGGACAGGGAGCAGGGCTGAGTGGCAGAGCCATGGGGGTGCAG
Source organism: Dinomys branickii (assembly GCA_004027595.1). Taxonomy (NCBI): domain Eukaryota; kingdom Metazoa; phylum Chordata; class Mammalia; order Rodentia; family Dinomyidae; genus Dinomys; species Dinomys branickii. The sequence goes on from PVLD010030710.1 coordinate 656, forward strand.
CCTGGCTGCACTGCAGGACCCTTACGTAAAATGGAAAAGCGATTGTACCGTCTCTTCCTCCTCTGGGCACTCAGTAGTCCTGCCATCCCTCATCTTCCTGCAAAGCTGGCAGCTGCCAGCCTGGCCAGGCCCAGGTCCCAGGCACTGTCCAGACTCCCTTCGCAGGCAACTCCCAACAGAGAGAACAGAAATGCACTCAGCAGTCAAAAAGTACAAAGCCAGATGGGGGCCGAGGATTTCCTGAGTGGAAGAGCACTTGCCCAAGATGGTGGGTTTGATCCCCAGCACTGAAAAGGAGGTTTAGATGCATTCTAAATATTTGCACCCCTGGATGTTATTTTCCCATGACTGCCTTGTCCCCAGAATTCTCATCACACCCTAGCAAAGTGGTGGGGCTTCTGTGGCAGAGGGGTGTTGGGCACAGCTGGAGAGGCACCCAGTGCCCAAGGGCCCAATGTGACAAGTCTCCGTGGACACAGGCATGTAGTCATTGACTAAGAATTATTCCCCAGATCTCTTTGAATCCTGGGCTTCTTCCAGGAAATTGGCTATATAGATCTTGGGGTGACAGGCAAGGAAAGGATGGAAAGAATTAAAAGAAATCACCAGCTAAGTGAAAGGAAAACCCAGGAATTGTGAAAAAATTTTAGTCAGCTGCCCCTCAGACAAAGGACTTCTATCTAGAATATATAAAGAACTGAAAAAAGTCAGGCTCCCTAAATTCAAACCATCTAAAAATGGGCGTCTGAGATGAATCCACACTTCTCAGATGAAGAAATACAAATGGCAAATAAATATATGAAAAGAATGTTCAACATCATTGGTCATTCAGGAAATGCAAATTAAAACAACACTGAGGTTCCATCTTACCCAAGAAAGAATGGCCATCATGAAAAAAATCAACCAGTAACAAATGCTGGTGAAGCTGTGGGGAAAAGAACCCTTCTCCACTGTTGGTGGGAGTGTAGACTGGTACAGCCACGGTGGAAATCAGTGTGGAGATTCCTCAGAAAACTAGGATTATTGTTCCCACTTGACCCAGCTATTCCCCTTCTGGATATTTTTCCAGAAGAACTGAAAACATCATACCACAGCTATATATATATATATATATATATATATATATATATATATATAAATGTCTATGTTTATTGGGGATTTTTTGTATCAGGAATGAAACTGAGGACTTGGCACTTGCCAGGCAGACATTGTAGCACTGAGCTATGTCCCCAGCCTGCACCCATGTTTATAGCAGCACAATTTGTCATAGCTAAAAATTGGAAAAAACCCAAATGCCCATCTACCAAAGAATGGATAAAAAGATGTGGTCTTTTTATACAATGGAGTATTACTCAGCTCTAAAGAAAGATAAACTCGAGGCTTTTATAGGTAAATGCATGCACTTAAGACCATACTCATAAGTGAAATAAGTCAGACTCACATGTGTAAACATCGTATTGTCTCCTTACTGTAAGAAACTGAAAGACTAAATAAGATCCAAAAGGTACAACAGATACTGTGAAAGGGAAAGAAACTGCTCAAAAAGGAAGAACAACTGGAATCGGAGAAAGGAGAAAAGAAAGAAGGAAGGGGAAAAATTACATACACACACACACAGACAAGAAAGCTAAGATCATTTTTCTACTAATTTCTATTAGTTCATTGGAAGAAACAGGGCTTATATTGTTTGAACAATTTGCATGCCTGTACCTGGTAATGTGAGCCATTATTTTGAAGACAGCAATATGCAATATAATAACCATTGTTAATTTCCTATCATCTTGTTCAGAAATTCTGTGGTTTTTTTTTTTATTTTCGAGACGAGAATACAAATACAAATCAGAATAACCTATAGACTGTTCAGAGAATACAAAAGTATACAGAAAACAGCAGGGAATTAGCACTGGATGCCATACCACATGTCATCATCACATTAGTTAACACATATACCCCAAAGGAGATTGCTAATTATGTAGAAGAAATCATGGCTTTAGCACTGGATACTGTAATCCATAAAGCTATCCTTATTTTTGTGGACACATAGAGTATTAAGGAACTACAAAATTATATAGAACATAGAAAGGACTTATCTCTGAATGCTAATTTACCTAATGTTACTTTCCCAATTATTACTCTGTTATACCGATGGTGGCTCGCTTAAAAATTCAAATTCTCTCCTCCCTCATCTCCGTTGCTCTACCTCATACCTCTGAACTCTCACCTTGGGAGGACACATAGCTGCCTCAGACCATACTATACAAGCTGCATTAAGTGGGCAGAAAGATGCACAGTCATTCCCCAGCACGCGTGGGACATTGGGTCAGGGACCTCCTTCCATGCCCAAATCCACAGATGCTCGAAACCCTTGTGCAAAGTGGTATAGTGTATACAATGCAACTGCTATGTGAGTAGTTTTTAAATTGTTTGTTTAGGAAATAATTACAAGAAAACAGCCTGTACAGATTTACTACAGGCATATAAAGAATTTTTCCTTTTGATCACATAGTTAAGAGTCCCCTGATGTGGGCCCCAGCTGAAGAGATCCCACTGCATATGTAGTGTTCTGTTATGAAGTCAGTTCTTCATGAACCCCGTAATGGCAGAGAGGGGATCACATCATCTCTACTTGTGATTTCCCATTGGTCCATTTTTAGCAAAATGCAAAATCATTTAAAAATACCTGTGAAGGCAGGTTGATGATATATACCTGTAATACTAATATTTGAGGAGGCTAAGGTAGGAGGACTGCATGCTGAAGCCCACAGTGGGCAACTTAATTATGCAGCCAGGCCCTGCCTCAGTATAAAAATGAAACCATGCATGGTAGTGCATGCCTCTAACCCCAGCATTCAGGAAGCTGAAGTAGGAAGGTCGCCATGAGTTTGAGGCCAACATGTACTATATAGTGAGTTTGACATCAGCCTGACCACATAGTGAGATCCTGTTGTGAAAAAAAGAAAAAAATTTTAAAAATGCTTGGGATATATCTCAGTGTAAAGGCCCTGAGGTTCAGCCCTCATTGTGGCAAACAGTAATAAGTTTGTTCCACAGAGGAAACTAAGATGAATGATGGGGCAGTGGAGGTAGTGATGGATGGCTCCGAGGAGAAGGCAAGACCTGGAGGATAATGGGGAAGCAGCTGAGGAATGGGGGTGGGATGTGAACAGCAGAGAGGAGCGCCTGCCTGTCCCTCCCAGCCCCAGAGCCAAGGTCAGTGTGGCTAGTGTGACCCCCTGCACCCACTGCCATGCAGCCCCAGCAGAGGGTGAGGTTCACCCCAGGAGGGAAGGGACCCTGTGTTTGGCTTGGAGGCCGTGGCTGTCCCCTGCACAGTGCTATTGCAAAAGGTGACAGCCCTTAGAGTATCTCTGTGTGACACCTCCGAGCCTGTGACTAGGCAGCAACTTCCACAGAGCTGAAGTGCATTGGAAGAACCATCTGCCCACACTCATTCAGGAAGCAGCAGGTGCTCTGCGCAAAGCAAGAGCGTTTGATGGTGGGAAGAACTGCGGAGAAAGGCAGAGTTTGGCTAAACCCATAGATGAGGGATTGCGGTGAGGAGGGGCTGCTAATTAACTTCTTTATCTCACTGCCCATGTTGTCTTCAAGACAGCCTCAGTAAATGACAACTGGAAATACCCACTTGGAGCCCTGCAGACAAAACAAGAAGTGCGCTTTATCTGGTACCCTCTCCCCAGAATGCCAGGGTCCAGATGTGAAACTCCAGGCATATCTGAATGAGTCCACTGGAAATTAAACAAAATCCCTGGTTATAAAGAGCTCTAGACCAAAATTCTAAAGTGTCTGCAATGTTTGTCATTTTCTCTGGCCATGGAAATGACCCCTGACTTTTAGAGATTACTTATTTCTTTCACTTCCCTGCATAAAGCTAGCAGGCAAAACATTGCTTTGTTGTCCCTCTCTGCTCAGCCTTACTTAAGACATCAGGTTTGCTTCTTTGCTCTGGGCAGACGACAAACATCAAGGGCTCTAGCAAAACAAGGTAGATACATAGATTATGCCCCATGCTTCTAAGGGATTAAAAATAGTGCACATCTCCCAAATTGAAGAAAGGGACACGGTAAAATAAGCAGGAAATCTTCGAGGGAACTTCCTTGTGCCGAGTGTGGTGGCACGTGCCTGTAATCCCAGCACTGGGGAGCCTAAGACGGAATAATTTGTGAGTTCAAGACCAGCCTGGGCTACATAACAAGAACATCTCAAAGACAGCAAACAAAAAAACCCAAACCCCTCGAACCCTCCAACTTTGTGTGTGTGATGCTGGAGAAGGAATCCAGGGCCTCATGCTGGCTAGACAAGCACTGAGCCGCACCCTCAGCCCGAAAGTTTGTTTTGGGGATATCATTTTTTTCCTTGGAAAATAAGGGATCATATGAGTTTGAGAGCTTTTTAGAAAAATACACTGGGCAGGAGCCCCTCACAAAAGTTGAATGGAGGGGCTGCGTTAACTTCCTCATTTCCTTTCCAAGTCAGTTGAACCCTCCCTCTATAACCACATCACAGTAGGTCAAAAGTCTGCTCACAGATATCACTGTCTAGTTGGGAGCTGGCAGTGGGCCTAGCTTGTGCAGGAAGGTAAATGGAGTGTTTCTTACCAAGCTGTCTTTGTGTTGCTCAGTTGTTGGTGACAAGCAGCCAGAGCACAGTGTTAGATGGGAGAGAAAAATTACCAAGTTTGTGTGGAGAGATAACATTCAGACAACCTCTCCAGCGCCCTCTCATGAGTATTTATGTTAAACAGGCATAGAATGAGAAGGAAATACCTCCTACACATTGCACATTTTCCTTAAAGTGTTGATTTTCAGTGCTGGTCGTTGAACCCAGAGCTTTGTGCATGCTGGGGAAGAGCTCTACCACTGAACGACCCCGCCCCCCAGGTATCTTCTTAAAACCCTATTTCCCTCTTTTTTTTTGTCTTTTGAGGCAGAATCTTGCTATGCAGTCCACACCAGGCTGGTCTGGGCCCCTCAAACCTCCTGAACACGGGAATGACAGGTGTTCCCCTAGAACACAATGGAGCTTGCAGGTGTGGCGGCACACACCTAGGGTCCCAGTGCCTGGGACGCTGAGACAGGAGGATCACTAAGAGTTTGTAGGGGGTCCCATGGCTGTAGGGGCTGGAAGTACTGAAGAGGGAAGCACCAATGTGGATGTGGGTGGCAGCAGGTGATAGCCTTGTAGCCTGGCTGCGTGTGGTGGCACACGTCTGTAATACCAGACCTCAGGAGGCTGAGGATGACCATGAGTTTGAGGCCAACCTTGGCTATTTAGTTCAAGGTGAGCCTGAAGTGGATAATGAGATGGTGCCTTAAAAACAAAACAGCAAAAAACCAAAAGAGCTTGCAGTGTGAGGAGTGAATGAGTGAGTGAAGGTGAGTGCTGCTGGAGCAGAGGGTGTCGTGGAGCCCAGACGTCTTCTGGGCCGGGACTTGAATACTCCCATGGGACCTGGCTGGGAAAGGGGGCCAGAGCTTGCAAAGGACAAGGAACTGGAATGATCCCATGCACTGGAGCTGGGCTGTTGAGGTCACTGTCTAGTGAAAAGGTGGACATGTATCTCTCTCTATCTGTGTCTGTCTGTCTATGTATACATCAATAAACCAATCATTTTCTCTTTTTCTGGCACTGGTGATTAACAACAGGCCTTTATACTGAGCTACACCTTTATCCCCTTTTGTGATTTTTACTTGGAGACCTGGTCTCATTAAGTTCCTACATTGCTTAGGCTGAGTTCAAACCTGAGGTCTTCCTGCCTCAGCTTGCCAGAAGTTCTGGGATCACCTGACCGCAGTTTGTTTCATTTTTACTTTTGTGTTTTATTCATTTAATTTTTAAAATATTTATTTATTTTTTGTAGCTCACAGTTTTTTTTTGTTTTTTTTTTTGCGGTACTTCGGATTGAACTTAGCACCCTGCGCTTGCTAGGCAAGCGCTTATTCCACTGAGCTATATCCCCAGCCCCATATTTATTTATTTTTTAAGACAGGTTTTCATTATGTAGTTCAGGATGGCTTTGAAGGCACTCCAGAATCTAGGCTTGCCTCAAACTCCAGCTGATCCTCTTGCCTCACCCTCCTGAGTGCTGGGATTATATGTGTGTACCACCATGCTTGGCAAGTATAAAGACAAATCCTTTAAGATGTACACTTGAGTGGAAGGAAATTATGACCGCTACCCAAGACACCATTTCTAGAAGGGAAGAAACAAACAGAGGCCCCAGATTGCACAAATGCATGGGAAGTGAGAGTTACCTGGAAGGCAGCCTAAGCCGGGCAGTCGGGAGAGGGCCCTGGGGTGCAGGGACGATGCGGACTCCATCTGGATTCCAGGACTGTTTACATTCGGAGTATTGTCCCCCATGACTTCGGGGAGAATGTGTGAAAATGTATCGACTTGTCCACCCTTGTGAATTCTAGACTTCATGACGCCTGCGCCATGTCCCTGGCATCTCAAGTGCTGCATTTTCTACACCCATCTCATGCCTGTCACTGTTGCCTGCTGATGCTCGCTACCCAAATTTGCCTCCTGATGACTGCGAATCGACCCTGGAGATTCCCCAGCCCCCACGGGGCAGTCACAGTCACTGCCACTTGCCATGCTCCATGCGCAGCCGTGCAGCATGGGGCTGTGGAGAGCATCTGTGCCCTTTATGGGGCAACTCTAACAGGTGAGGTTGTCATGGGGAAAATGATGGCACGGATCCCTTGCACATGCCCCAGCAGTGGGGCTCTCGGCTGTTTTCTGTGTCAGCAGACTCCACCCACATGTTCCCAGCCGCTCTTTTCATCATTTCCGGTTTTTGGAATTGATCAGGGATGCTTCGGTAGGTGAATGGGTACGTCCACTCGGCTCTGTCCCGAGAATGGAATATCATCTGGAGGTGAGAGCCTGTGAGCATCACAGATGCAACCCCAAATGAATGAAGCCAACGCCCAGGCTGTGGACTGGACCATTCTGGAAACATCCACAAAAATAAACAGGAAGGTTATGGATGACCCCGAGGCAGGAAACAGAAGGGAAGGTGGCTGGGAGTGCAGCTCAGCATGAATGAGGCCCAGGTCTTCACTCCAAGAACTAAACAAAGGGAAGGAGAATCCGAAGGGCAACGTGTTATTTCGGTGCCTCAAGACCCTGAAGCCTATTTCCTCGTACATGAGGCAACCCAATGGCTTTTTCCTCCTCCATCCATTGGAAATTGCTGAGGACAAAGCAGAGAGGCAAGCTGAGTATGGTGGTGCATGCCTGTAATCCCAGCTCCCTTACAGGCTGAGACAGGAAGATTGCAGGTTTGAGCCTGGCCTGGACAAATTCGTTACTTACTGAGACCCTGCCTCAAAAAATAAACTTGCAAGTGGAAGAGGAGCAAGCGGTGGAAGGGGAGATCATGGAACTTAAAAACAGTTGAGATGTGTTATGTATATGTACTTACTACCATGACAAATGGGATCATTAATTACTGCCAACATGTAAAAAGAAAAATTTTTTTAAATGTTAAAAATAAAAGGACCTGGGGAGATCGCTCAGGATGAAGATACTTAGTTCACTTCTATACACTGCCAGAAAAAAAAGTAAATGAAGAAGAAAGCTTCCCTATGCAAGATGAATGGAATTATGATGCATGGCAAACATGGCTAAATAAAAAAATTATTATTGCATAAATAAATTGGAAAATCAAGTTGCAGAGTCATCATGAAAGAATTTACATTAAGATTCCCTTTATCTTTCCATCTGTGTATGTATGTCCTTTTAAGATATTGTCTCACTAGGTAGCTGAGGCTGGGCTTGAACTCGAGGTGATGCCCCTGCCCCAGCTTCGAGACTGCTGGGATTATGGATGTGTTGTTCCATAGCTAGCAAGATTCCCTGTGTGACCATTTGATAGTTTCTATAGAGGACTAACACGCATGTCTTCATTACCTCCCTTCTCACTGGTACAGAACAACCAATACTCACAATTTGAGACATAAAATATTTATTTGGTCTTACAATTCAGTTCAGAGGCCAGCATGGCTGAGGAGAAACACCCCTCATAATCTGGTTGTGGGAGCAGAGAGAATAACAAAGGAGGGAAGGAGATAGATTCTTCTAGGCCCCACCCCCAGTGACCCACCTCTGCTGACGAGGCTTTGCCTCTCAACAACACATGAAGCTATAAACTCAGTGGACTAATCTGGTGGTGTGCATTATACCCCCATGATCCAGTCACCTCACAAAAGCCCCACCTGGGAGCGCAGGAGGCTTTGTAGGGACATCTACATGAAGGAAACGTGATCACCCGGTTCGGGATGCACACAGCTGTAGCATGTAATGCCACTTCGGTGACGATACTCATCAGTAACTTCCCAGTTTCCACTGGGATTCATGCTATAGAATTGACACATCATGCACGAATCACAGGAGTAGGTACAAATCTGGATCCTAAGAGATGGCCTTATGACATTTAGAACCTCTGCCAGTTGAGCACGGACATGGGCAAATCGATCAGGGAGAACAAAGTCTGTTGGAGTATTGGACTCATAGCTGTCCAGGGGGGCAGGATACAGCCCCTGGGACAACTGACTCAGTTCAGCAGACAGGCACAGCAGGACCTGAAGGATGCCCATGGAAAAGTGGTTCCCATAGCAACTGAAAGTCTTGAGCTGGGAACAGCGGCTGAGGGCAGGTAAGATGGCAAGGAGCTGGGAGTCTGTGATGTCACAGTGCTCTAGGACCAGGGTCTCCAGAGTGCCGGCCAGTTTGTATATCAGGCACTGGAGGGTCTTCGGATTGAACGATATCATTGAAATCCTCCTCAGAGTCAGGGACTTGAGCTGGCTGGTGGCTGCACACTGGGACAGGTGCTGCAGGTCAGATTCCTTCAGTCGACTTGCACTCAGGGAGAGTGTCTCCAAGGGGGTCTGGCTCCTACAGAGAGGGAAAAGTTATTTCGTATGAATGAGGGTGATAAGGGGGGTTCACTGGAAATGAACTCAAGGTAAGAGCGCCAGTTTAGCCCTGGTATTTCTCTGTCCATTTGATGATCCCAGGATGCTGTGTGTTGAAGGCACTGATCCTTCAAGTCACCATCACCTGTGTGACTGACTGAGTCCCCATTCTATACAGTGACCTGTGGTCCCTGGCAAAGAGAAAACTACAGCTCAGGCCAGTGAGGGCCTTGCAGGAAGTATGAGCCCAGGCAGGTTAGGTCTGGCCTGGAGCTGGCACCATGTCCTCAGCAAAGCCTGTGTCCCCGTTCACATCCCTGCACTCCTCCTCACTCTCAGCTCCAGACTCCTGCACTTGCCATCTCCTCATTCCCTGCCTTGAGCACTATTACGGCTTTGATCTTGCTGTCGCCCAAAGCCTTGTGCACTCAGGGGTGGGTATTTGGGGAAGTGGCTGCAGCATGGGTGTGGTAACTGGATCAGTCCATTGACTGGTTTTGAGTGGCTGTAGGGGTAGAAAGTACTGAAGAGGGAAGCACCATCCTGGGTGTGGCTAGAAGCAAGCAATAGCCTTGTAGCCTGGATGGACTATAAAGAGAAGATGTCTGGGCATGGTAGCACACGCCTGTAATCCCAGCACTGAGGAGGCTGAGGCAGGATGATCCCTGTGAGTTCAAGAGCATCCTGGGCTACAAAGGGAGCTCAAGGCCAGCCTAAACTGCATAGTGAGACCCTGTCTGAAAAATACCAAAAAAAAACAAAAAAAACAAAAAAAAGAAGGAACTGGCTGCTTTTTCCTGCCCTGCAATATACTGTTTCTTCTCTTCCTTGCCTGCAGCCAGTTGAGTGTTATTGTCTGAGCACTTAGAAACTAACTATGAGAAGCAACCAGCAGGCTTTACTCAAGGACGCAGAAAAGGGCTCGCTGCCCATTGCAGGTGTTGAGCACAGTCACCTGTCCCACATGTAGGTGTGCAGACCGCCCCTCCGTTAGTGCTCTCCCTCCCCTTCCCAGGAACCACCTGGACCTGCTTCCTAGGAAGACATCTAACCTGCCCTTGGTTTGGCTGCTCCGTGACTGTGGGCTTCCGGACATGGAGCCTGCTCACAGCCTCCTATCCCATGTTAGTTCCCGCTTTTACATGAGATGTTAGGAGAGACCTTGCCATGGTCAAGATGGTACTGTCTCTCCTATTTCCTAGTATTTTCTCTTAGACCCACAGACTGGGACAAAGATGCCTTATTAATTTGTGCTGTAACCACAATTGTGCTAGGGAGGTGGCCACCCACTCACCTGAGGATCTTATGCAGATTTCCATGCAGGAAGAAGACATCATCTAGGTGAAGCTCCCGGAGATTTTTGAGCTGCCCTAAGTGAAAAGCACAGAAGTGGGAAAAGCACTTTTCCAAGTTCGAAGAAAGTATTCCTGGACTCAGGCTGCTGAAGTGAAATGTGTGAAGGTTTTTCATCTTCTTGAGCTGAGGAGCAAATTCTTGCATACTTTCCGGATCCCACTCACTAAACACATGCAGCTCACGGATAGAATCCAGTCGCACAGCTCGCAGAAGCTTCAGGATTTCAAAGACAGCACCAGACATGATCACCACCTTCTCACAGTGCAGGTGCACTGAAGCTTTTCTCCTCCTGGCCCACTTCAAGAGGCAGAGTTGTAATTTGTCCTGGGTGGGACAAGATGAACTCCAGGCTTCAAAACAAAGGTTTGCGAATATTCTCAAGGTTGGCCTCTGCTCTAAGCCAGGCTTGTAGGATTCCTTACTTCTGGCATCTGCTGAATGGGCAGCACTCATGGCTCTGGGCCCTACAGTCCAGAATTCCTGGTGTACATCCCGCCAGTCCAGCACCTGTAGTTTCCACCTCCTGTGGGAGAAATAGGAAGCAGCCTCAGAAATGAGGTAAACACCCAACTTCCTTCCTAGGCTTCTCTTCCTCTTCCTGGGCACCAATTGCACCCTACTTTACCTGCCTTCTTTTTCCCACCCAGTTAGCCTTTGCATGCAGCTTGGTTCAACTTCCAGTCCCTGTGAGAGCAGGAAGATGCAGGTTCCTCCTGAGTTCACTGCATCCTGCACATGCAGCTTTCTCCCCAGGAAACCCCTTGCAGGGTGGTGCTCAGCAAAGGCCAAACCCTCTGTGATCCACCTCAACATCAGAAGCTGCTCCACACTTCGGTCTCCTTTGCTCCTCGACACCAAACTTCTCTTCTCTGAACTCCCACGACCCTTGTTCCAGGATTTGTGAATCACACTCACCAGTGCTCAACCTTCTGGGACAGCTGTACAGAAAGTCCATCCAGTAGGGCCTCCAGGGTCCTTAGGTTTCTCTGTTGTGATACGGTTTCTCCAAAATGAATGAGTGGTGTCTTTGTTTGCCTCAAAGTCATGAGACTCCTCAAAGGGAAGTAGGGGAATGGCCAGGCCTGCACCATCACTTTCAGGGCCTCATTGTGATCCCGCATGAAGGCGTCCATGAATAAGTCATGGAAAATCGGGGCAGGGAGGTCATGCAGAGTGGTGCTGGCTGTGGTCCCACTCTCTAGCAGGCTCTGCTTGGCCAGCTCATACAGCGGTGGGGGGATCTTCATGCTCATCCTGAGATGTCTGCAAGGAGAAGGAAAGTGGGTAACATCCAGGAAGAGGCATCTGTTCAGACCATGCTCAGAAACCCTTTCTAACCGCCATGAATACCAACTCAGGGCCAAGGACCCTGGTCTGGCCGCGGTAAAGTCTTCACAGTTGACCCCAGTTTCTCTGATGTTGGTGGCTACAAAGCCACACATCTGTCCCTATTGGTAGCAGTACTCCACTGTTCTATCCAATTTAAGCCACTAGTTCTTTGAATTCCAGTCTTCTGGGAAGGGCATTTTGCGTGTTGTGAAATCTTAGCTCTTTCTTTTTTGGGAAACTTATGGTTATTGGGCCAAGGCCCTAGAATAGCAATAGCACTGTCTTGTGGCTCATCCACCTTAGCATTCCCATTCCAACATGAGGCCATCTGGGAGATATTAGGGAGACCTCATAAAATGGATCCTGTTATTTTCATTTTAAGAAGCTTGATAAGCAATTATAAAGCCATGTAACATTGTAGAGCATGTGGAAGTAAGAGAGGGAAAATGCGAACTCTGACATAGGTTGTTGAAATGCTTCCACATACAACAACTTATCACTTTGTGATTAAGGGCAGGGGAGAAAATAGATGTAAACAAATTCACCTTTAAAATACTGCAGCAGACCAGGGACATAGCTCAGGGGTACAATCCCTGCCGGACAAGCACAAGGTTCTGAGTTTGATTCCCCATATCCCCCACGAAAACCAAACCAAAACAAAACAACAAAAATCAAAACTATTGCATAGCTGATCAGTATTCTAACACTGGGGAGGCTGAAGTAGGAGGATCACTATGAGTTCAAAGCGGGTGTGGGCTACAAAGTTGAGTTCAAGGATAGTTTGAACTGCAGAGCAAAACCCTGTCTCACAGAGACAAAAAAAGGAAATACTGCAGAGAATTTCACACATTAGAACACATCTATAATCCCAGTGCTCTGGGAGGCTAACACAAGAAATTTCCAAGTTCCTGCCCAGCCTGTACAATTTAGTGACTTAGCAAGAATGCCTTGAAATAAATTCTAATTAAAGAATGGGTCTGGGGTTGCAAGGCATGATGGTGCATGACTGTAATCCCAACACTTGGGAGACTGAGGCAGGAGGATCCTTGTGAGTTCCAAGACCAGCCTGGGCTACAAAGTGAAGTCAAGGCCAGCCTGAAATGCATAGTGAGACCCTGTCTCAAAAAGAAAACCAAACAAAAGAATGGGTCTGGGAAGGTAGGTCAGTTCAAACGTTCTGATTTAAAGCCTGGTACCACACAAACAAAACAACAAAAAGCTGATTGTCATGGTGCACATCTGTAACCCCGGCAATCAGCAGGTAAAGAGAAAAAAACAAGAAAGAAAGTAGCTGGATGCAGTGGTACTGGCCTCTAGTGCTAGCACTTAGGGGGTCCTCAAGGGTGGAGAGTTCAAAGTCAGCACAGCTGTGAGGAGGCCGTCTCAAAACAAAACGGCAAGCTGCCAGGGCACAGTATCTGTTATAGAGCTCTCCTGCCTTATGTACTTGGTGTTGAAAGAAATACCAGCTTATTCTCTCCTGCCTTCACTGTGATAGGTTCAAACTTAGAGCCCTTTGCATGCTAGTCAAGACCTCTACCTTGCAGCAATCTCTTGATGGCAGTTGTTAAAATACTACCAGAAGAGCCTTGGATGGTGGGACAGCCTGCAATCCTAGCCCAGGGAAAGCTGAAGCAGGCGGAGTTCTAAGACAGCCAGGGCTACACAGTAAAATTGAAAGCCAGGCTGAATAGCCTAGTGAACATCTGTGTGAAAAAAAATTACACTTTGTGATTCACTGTTATAAATGCAGCATTCTGGGAAGTTGCAGAAGATTTCCAAGTTGTAGCCTAGCCTGGATAAATTAGTGAGACCTTGTCTCAAAATACAAAATAAAAATGGGAGAAGATGTAGCTTAGTTTGAAGGTACTGGGTACAATCTTTAGGAGAAAAACAAGATCAAGAAATTCTGCTGGGCAAGGTAGCACTCGCCTCTAATCCCAGCACTCAGGAGGCGAGTCACTGAGTTCAAGGCCAGCTGTAACTCCAAAGTGAAACCCTGTCTCCCAAAAGAGGTGTGAAATGACATAAGCCAATGCACAAACAGATGCAAAATTAGGGGTGAAGGCAAACTTGCATATTTATAATGAAAACAAAAATCTAACACTAGTTTGTTAGATCCAGCCATAGTCCCATTGGTAGGGTGGCTGAGGCAGGACAATCTGGAGTAGAAGGCCAGGCTGGGTTACATACTAAGGTGAAATCCTGGGACAACAAAATTAAGACCGTGTGTCAAAAAAAAGTAATTCCTACAAAACCCCACAACTGCTATCTGAAGAGACAGAATGCACAGAATCGTTGATGCATCTGTGATCTATGTGCCCACAGGACACTGGCTGAGGGTGGGGAGATGGGGCCTCCTCAGGGATGCCAGGGACTCACCAGGTGCTGGCTCAGGTGACAGTGACGGGGCTCCAGGAATCCAGGCAGGACCATCGGGGACGAGCAGCTCCAAGACTGAGCATCTCCCCCTCTGCCCCTCTCCTCTTTTATCCCCCTTGTTAGCCATACCCTCCCCTCCCTGATCCTCCCCGCCCAGCACACGGGGATCCCTGATTGGTTCACTCTCTCCACCCAATTAATCCTGCTGAGGGTCAGTGGCGTCTCTGTGCTCATTGGTTTTCACAAATCTCTAAGCGGGAACAGAAGAATTTCGACAAACATAAAATCAAGGATTCAGGTGATTCACACCAAATACATTAAGTTTTATTAACATGTGGTAGTTGCAGGTGTTAGTGTGAGAAGAAAGGGAATTAACATTATCCTGCTTTGGGTGGGAATGGTCCCTGCAGAGGGAAACTGGGCTGCACCCAAAGTTGGACTCTGTTTCCGAATTAAAACCACTGTAATGTATCAGGGTGCTGTGGTGGGAGGCTACATTCGCAGCTGCTTTGGATGTGCAAGCTTGGGTTTAGCCTGTGTCACAAAGAAAGGCCTCACTGCAAAAAAACAAAAAAAAACAAACAAAAAAACCCCACAAACTAACAAATGGAGCAGGACCTATACCTGTGAGCCAACAAGTGTGAGAGGCTGAGGCAGGGTGATCATAAGATCAAGTCCAGCCTGGGCAAATTAGTTGCTAAACAAGACCCCTCTTAAACAGAAAAAGAGGCTGGATGTGGTGGTGAACTGCTGTAATCCCAGCTCTCGGGAGACTGAGGCAGTAAGATTACTGAGTTCTAAACCAGCCTGGGCTACATAGTGAGTTCAAAGCCAGTCTGAACTACGTAGTGAGACCCTGCCTCAAACAAGTAAGGAAGTAAATAAATAAATAAAGTGTTGGGGCGTGTAGCTCAGTGCAAAAACTCTGTGTTCAGTCACTAATACTGGAAAGAAAACCATAGATATCCACACATCTCTATAGATCTGTGTGCACTGAGGCAGCAAGTAAACCCCACTCAACTGTGTTACTCAAGGAGATAATCGTTTTTGCTGTTGCTTGTTTTGCTTGTTTTTGTGGTACTAGGAGTAGAGCCAGGGTCTTGCACATGCTAGTCAGCCTTCCACACTGAGCTATACCTTCATCTGAATTATTGGGAAAATTTGTTTCCTCTTAGAAAGTAGAAAAGCATCCCTCACAGCTTTGAATCCTTGTAGAAAAGTGTTTTGAAATACAGGAAAATGAAACAAAAGTTATATCATGCTGGAGTTCTGGGTTTGTGAGACTCCACACTTTAGTGTCTAAGAAGGTACCTGAACTTGGGCCCTAATTCCTGGTTGTTCCATTGTTCATCTCCCTGGCCCCACCTTACCAGCAGAGTAGCTTGCAAGATGCAAATATGCTTTCTTTACCACTGTTTGTTTGTTTCACTTTGTATTTTCAAATGTATTATTATTGTTGTTGTTATTATTGAGACAAGTGTCACTTTGTAATGCAGACTGGCTTTCAACTCACTATGTATCCCAGGTCAGACTCAGAACACACCGCAGTTTAAAAAGACTTTAAAAAGCCCATGCTTTGCTCAGCTTGGGGGCTGCCTTTGCCTGCTGGGCACACTGCTACTCCCCACCGAATCAAGGCTTCTCTCGTGTCAGAAGGTCTGATTTGGTTCTGTGTGGGTCTCGGTTCTATCAGGTGCTCCCTACCCTAAGCAGCCTGGATAAGATAGAAGGGATAGAAGGAGCTGTGCTCACCCCTTGCTTGTTTTGCTACCTTCCACTGTCATGAGCTATTTCTCTGCTCTGCCACCCTTCCTTAGAGCAGGCCAGTTGTGGACTGAAACCTACATAGAATATGAGCTACATAACCGTTTCCCACCTTAACT
>PVLD010030711.1:0-16547 GCA_004027595.1 Dinomys branickii
ATGTCAGGCCGCTGCAGCGGTGGCAGAAGGGGCTGTGGGGGCGGCTCCTTCGGCGCGGGCGAGGGCAGCTCCTGCAGGGGCGGGCTGGGGGGCAGGGGAGGCGCGGCGGACTCCTCGGGGGTGATATAGTCCTGGACCACGTTAATCAAAAGATCATTCGAGACGTACTCAGAATCTGTGCGTGGGGGAGGCCAGCACAGGAAGGGCACCTCTCCCTCGGACACGGTGTCGCTCTCACTGAGCGGGAACTCAAAGTTCTCCTCGGCCACTACAGGCACTATGGGGACTGGCCAGCGGATGTAGGTCGTGACATTGCCCCTCAAGGAATTAACCTCGGCCAGGGCTCTTCCAAGCTGAAGGCCCAAACTGGCATTCTCCCCGCGAAGGGCATTTAATTCTTCTCGCAAAGCTACGTTCGCCATGCGAAGGCTATTGAGGTTTCCGGCCGCCTCGGACATCAGGATAGGTCGGAATCTCGGGGCTCAGGCAGTGGGGGCGGGGGACTAAGGGCTGCGAGAAGAGGCGAAATGCGGCGGCGGGCGAGGGGGGACCGAAGCGCGGCGGCCGCGGCCAGGCCGGGCCACACCCACCAGGGTGAGGATGGTGGGCGGGCGCAGGGGCCGAGGGCCCGGCGGCTCAGCCCGATACGTTTTACCTCGAGGCAGGGCTTGGAGAAGGCAGGCGACGGCGGGATGCCCGCAGGCTCCGGGCGGAGGACACGGGCGAAGCGGTGGCGACGACAGCGGCGGGCGGAGGCGGGAGGGAGAAGACTGCGGCAGAATCTGTCGAGGAAAAATCTTGCGGACTGAGATTCGCCGCCTTTTAAGTGCAGCCTCGAAGCCCCGCTCCGCCCACCCCCAGCGCGCAGGGGCGGATCATCGGGAACCGCGGGCGCCCATTGGCCACGGCCCGGTTCCCCGCCTTGGCTGCGCTTCTCACTGACTCTCTCCTTCCCTAGCTGCAGCTAACTCGGGTCGGGAAAATGCGACAGCGACTGCCCACTCGAGGTCGTCATGGCGACAGCCAGTGAACGTGTTCCTCTCCTCAGGCAGGCCCCCGAGTGTAGAAGAGCTGCTTCGCGAGGCGCAGCTCAATCTCCAGAGCCTGTTGCAAGGTACTGAAAGGGAGGGGGGCTGCGGCCGGAGCCCAGAGGAGAGCTGAGCTGCGCAACAGCAGGAGGGAGACGAAGAGGATAGGGACCAGCGACAGCAAAAGAGAAAACAGTTCCAAGGCTTTCCAGAAACAAAGCTTGCGTTTTCCACCTTTCTCTTCAGCTTTCAGGCTGGTGATTCTAAAACACTCATGCCCAGGACTGTTCCCCTCCTCATTTTTCAGTTCAGTGAACCATGAGGGCAAAGGGTGCAGGCTGAGTCAGGGCAGTAGGGTCAGTCCTTTCACCAAGTCAGCTGGGTGGGAGACTTCCACAGTGTGGGCCCTCCAGCCCTCCTCTTCCCACGTCCCCCGTGCCTTTTGGGTCCTCTCCCCAGAAGACAAAGGGAACATGGGCCTCACTCATTCTGCTCCTGCAAGAATGTTGTCCACGTGCCCCCTGGGTAGCTGCTGCCTCACGCACTATGCCCAATATGCAACGCTGAGGATTCACCTACTGACCTAACCACACACATTCTCCGTGTGGCTCAGGGGCAAAGTACGCAAGGCCCTGTGGTCGAGCACCAGCTCCTCAATACAAACAAACACGTCTCTTACTACTTCAGGCTTCTAGAAGCACCTGGCACTAAGAGGTACCCAGTGAATGCTAAATGCACAAAGAGGTCTTAGCTCTTGTTCATCTAATACCAGCAAAGGTTAACACCAGCCAATGGACCTGCCAACTGGACTGCAGCCATAACCCCCTAAGCTCCTTGCCAGGGCAGTGGTGACCTTAGAGAGGCAAGATGCTCAGGGACACCATGAGCCTTGTGTTCAAATAAGGAGGAGCCGCCATGCAGAGAAAAAGAGCGAGAGAGGGAGTTGATATGTTCTATGTTGTTGCCACTGGCAGAATTAGGACCAGTGGGTAGAAAGCCAGAGAGTGCCAGATCCCACCTCCACATAAGAAAGAACTTTTCTGACATGGTTGACAGCCCCAACTGTCCGTGGAGGGAAGGAGCTCCCCTTGTTTTCGGGTACGTGCCCTGAGGCTAGAAGAGCACCCAGAATGCTGAAAAGCTCCCGGCTGCTGAGGAGTCTGAGTAGAGACCGCAGTCTTTGTCCAAATGTACACAGAGCTATGAAAGTTTGTGCTTGCCTCTCGCTCTCTTCACTTACTCATCTAGCCATTACTTCGGTCCAAGCCAATCATTTTATACATCTTTCTTCCTCGATGACGCCCCTAAATTCTCCATCTTCTATGCCTCTGTGTTCTCCTTTCCTCTCTTCCCTTTGGTCTGCCTAGACTTGACATCACCCATGGTGGAATCAGGCCTGCAAAAGCTCAAGGAAGGGTTCTTGTGATCCACAAGAGAGGTCCAGCTTGGACTGCCCAGTGAAGATCTCTTCTTGCTTCGCATAGACCATTTCCTTAGTGGGGTGGCAGAAAACCTGAAAAGCTTCAGGGTTTCAAAGAGGACCCTGTCACCAAGGTGTCTGTGTCCTTGGCCTATGCTCAGAGGTGAGCACTTCAAGCGGGGGCTGTTGAGATGAGGGCTTGGTCCCCAGTGCAGCGTGGCTTCAATTCATTGACCTTCTTTTCTCCTGTACCCTCACAACCCTAGGTGGCAGGCAATTTTCCCTTTCTAAATCCAGTGGCTCAAACACTGAGAAAGAGCCCAAGAAAGCAGTACAAGTCAGGCCTGGTGGCTCGTGCGGGAGCCCTGGCTTATGGTCCCCGCCAGCTCAGTGCTTGGCTATAGCCCCCTAGAGTGTGTCTCCACTGTGCTGTTTTTCAGAAGAATATGAGGAACAGTACTCAGAGGCCAGACTTCTGGGGCAGACCTTCCGCTCTTCTGATGAGGCCCCTGAGCCCACCCCCAGCCCAAGGCTCCAGTCTGCCAGGCGTCTGGAGTTTGTGTTGATGGTGAGTTGCCTCCTCCCCAACCTGGGAGAGCCAGCTTGCACCCACTGTCAGGGGCCCTCCAGCTGCTTGCTTATGTTACCCATGGAAGCTGCTGCTCACCAACAGAGCCACCCA
This sequence comes from Dinomys branickii, assembly GCA_004027595.1. Taxonomy (NCBI): domain Eukaryota; kingdom Metazoa; phylum Chordata; class Mammalia; order Rodentia; family Dinomyidae; genus Dinomys; species Dinomys branickii. The sequence continues at coordinate 3,131 of PVLD010030711.1, forward strand.
GAGGTCCCATGGGATGGGTTCTGAACAGTGGGTCCTGGCCAGGAGGCCTGTCCACATTTTTCTGCTTCCCAGATGAAGCCTCTGACCACTCTGCCTAAGCATCCATCCTGTGGGCACTGGCTCATTGGTACTGGCAGCAGACCTTTTCCATCACCTTTTCTTCCCGCAGCCTGCAAAACGGCAGCTGAGTGAGGATGAGACTACCACCCAGGGTGTGAGGCCCCCCGAGGCCGCCCTGAGCCTGTCTACAGCCAACAAGCCAACTGCCTGGAATGGCCCCTTCCCTCTGTCCAGCCTAGAGGAGAAGTGGTGGCCTCAGCCCTGCTCCACGCAATCTGACCTTGTGCCCATCAACATCTCTGGTAGAGTTGCTTAGCACCACCTGTGTGCTTCCCTCCACGCCGCTACAGCCCATCTTCTCTAAATGTGCTGTGTGCTGGGGGGGGGCCACTCTTTGCTACTGGCTCACCCTGCATCGTCACAGTCATGGCTCATGCCAGGGTAAAGGGGCACGCAGAACAGGGGGCTCTGGCTGCTCTTCACTCCCTGCTGGCACTGCCACTCTGACACCATCTGAAAACAAAACAAAACAAAAAACAACTTTCCTAACCAAGAGCTTCAAAACTTTATGAGCGTGGGTGCTCCTCAGAGCATATGTGGAAGTTTAAGTTTTCTGAGTTCTGTTTGGTTTAGGGAAAGAATGTCTTGTGCCCAAAGCCAGGTTTGGAGTATGTAGATAGGAGTCAGAGGGGGAAACCAGGCTCAGAGTGCTGGTGGTAAAGGGGAAAGTGACACGGGCACAGACCAAAGACCTTGTGGCCCTTTCACTAAATACTAGGTTTTCTAGTGAGGTGGGCTGCCTCAACTTTTTCAGGAAAGAGAAGTAGTAGAAAGAGGCTAAGGCAAAAAGAAAAAACAGACCAAGGGGGGGGTACACACTTGTAGTCCCAGCACCTGAGAGGCTGACACTAGAGGATCATGAGTTCGAGGCCAGCCTGAGCTACATAGCAAGACTTTATCTCAAGCGGGGGTGGGCAGAATGACCTTGAGAATAGGGAAATGATTTATGAAGCCCAGCTGGCTGTGACTGGGGACACACGCAGGCAGCCTGTGCCCTTGCTCACCCCTGCTCCCCTCTCCACTGACTGTAGATGAAGAGAAAGGAGGTGAGTCACATCACAAGACTATAGGACCTCCTTAACCCAGCGGGACCAGAGGTAAGCTGCAAGGCAGCTCTAGCCCAGGCTGTGCTGGAAAAAGCGGAAGAAGTGAGGACAGCACCAGCCACATGTAGCGATGCTCTCTGGATACGAGGTCATGCACTGTGCTAGAGTCATCTCAGAAAACGATAGGCAGGAAATAGAGCCCATGGCCCAGGGAAATATACCAAGAGGGATAGGGGCTGATGAGATCGTCACGAAGTGATGCCGGGCACTGTTTCTAAACAGCTATTTTAGCCCTACTGAGGCTGACCCTGTGTTTTGCCTCTAGAGCTGCTAGCTGGGGTGTGCACAGCCATGTGTCTGTGGAAGGACAGTCCACTTCACTGGCTGCTGAATAGGGACCAGAGAGGAAAAGCACACACCTGTCCCCATGGCTCATCCTCACCCTAACTGCCCTGGCAGTTTCCCAGGAGCCAAAGGCCAACCCAGTGCTTAAGAGAGAGAGGACTTGATCACCATGCAGTAGCCAATTTTGGAAAAATGTGAGCAGGTGGCTGTGAGACTGAACACCGTCAAGCTTCTTGGATGGTGGGGGCACTGGGCAGCTTTTTAAAGATGCAGGCCTTCCTTGGCCCCTATAAAGGTTTCACCTTTAAAAAAAATCATATTCAAGCAACACCCAGGCTCAGACCATCATTCTGCACCAATGATTCGCACCCCTGGCTCTGTGTCAAAATAGTCATCTGAAGACTTCGTATAGAATTCTTGTACCTAGGCCCTACTCTCGGGAGTTACATGTCTGAAGTAGGATTTAGGAGTTAGAGTTTCAAAAGCTGCCCAAGCCGGGCATGGTGGTGCACGCCTATAATCCCAGCACTCAGGAGGCTGAGGTGGGAGGATCATTGTGAGTTTGAGGCCAGCCTGAGCTATAAAGTGAGGTCAAGGCCTGAACTGCATAGTGAGAGAAAACTAGCCCTATTTCAAAAAGACAAAAGCTGCCCAGATTATTTCAGTATGAAGCCAGGGTTGAAGACCACTGCCCCAGTTCTCCCAAGACTTACAGGTGAGCTGAGAATGGCCTAGGAAACCCAGCATGCATGCCTAGGGCCAGATTAGGAAGGGTAGGGGGAGGCGCCACCTGCCTGGCCATTATTCATGCCCATCGCTACTGCCGTCATCCCTTCTCTCTGCTTCAGGCCATTTCCACTGTACTTTCAGCAGAAACCAGGATGCACCCAGGTATCTTTATTTTGGCTACAGGGCAGCAGTTTGATAGACACGCAAGTTTGAGACACTCGTTGTTTAACACAGAGACAGCCGTGAACCCCAAGTCCACCCTGAGGAGGAGGCGGACCATTATTGGATTCTCTAACTATTCCCAGCGAGACCAAGGTGACCCCGCCACAGCTGACCTTCCGGCCCTTCCCCTCCCCCACTCCCACAAACCCTGCCACACAAGTGGCACTGTGGTGATGGAGAGTAAGAATGATTTGGGGGATGGGGCTTTGGGAGGGCCTGAGGAAGCTGGTACAGTAATTAGGGCAGCAAATGGCAAAGAGCAGGGTTCCTGGGCTAATAAATTCATCCCATGATTGTCTCTCAATGTAAATGCAATTAAATTTAGCATGGTGGCGCACACCTGTAATCCCAGCACTTGGGAGGCTGAGGCAGGAGGACCAGAAGTTCAAAGCCAGTCTGGGCTACATAGTGAGTTCAAGGCCAGTCTAGACTACATAATGAGAACCTGTCTCAAAAAAAGAATGTAATATAGCCACATATGCCAACCTAGGAAATTAGATAAGCCGAGGCAGTGAGGGGGACCACCAACATTTTAAGAGAGCCATTTCTGTTGGACGTGGTGGCTCACACTGTGATCTCAGAACTTGTGAGGCTGAGGCAGGAGGATCACCACAAGTTCAAGGTCACCCTACACTCCAGAGAGAGAGAGAGAAAGAGGTTCCTACTATTACTAGAACAGACAAGGACTGGAGGAATAGCCCAGTGGCAGACCACTTGCCTACCATGCACAAAGCCCTAAGTTCCATCCCAACGCTACAAAACAAAACCCACAGATGGGAGAGATTGGGCTGTGAATCTTGGCCTCACCACATACTAACTTCCAGGCATTAGCCAAGTTACATAACTGCTCTGAGCCTCAACTTGTTTCATCTTCAAATTGGGGACAGTGATACCGGCATAGTAGAGTCACTGTGGAGATTAGAGCCATTTGTGTAATCCACTACCGTATATAGTTGGTGTTCAACAAACAGTGGATATTAATAATAATGATGCTGATAGAACAATAATTGTGTATCTGAGAGAACCTCTGAAGCCTTGGAATACCTGAGTGATTTCCTCACATCTATAGGTCATGCTAAGTCTTTTATGCTTCAAAGGTAATAAGTGACAGATGCCAAAAATGTACCCAGGCTCTTGGTGTTCCTGCTCCGGCATACCCCGGGTTCACTGCTGGAGCCTAAAGCCACACTGTGCTGTCCCCAGTCAGTTTCTGTTGGTATCATGGGACTGACTAATACTCAGGTCTGTGATGATTTCAGGACCCTGGGGAGGAAGCACAGGGAAAACCCAAGGGAGTTCCATGAGATGCTTCCACTCTAAAACTGAGCCTCAAAGCTTGAAAGCCTTTGGCAGCGTGTGGATGATTCAACCCCAACTTGCCCAGGGTCCTCATCTGTGAAAAGGAAAAGACAGGAATTCTGACCAACCTGTTGGCAAATGCTTCTTGGCAAAAAGTTGGTTCTGTCTTGAAAGAGCAGATGGGGGAACTCTGACTATACTGCTAACCTTCTGCACCTCCCCCTCCAGGTCACAGCCGCAGCCCAGCAGGCAGTGCAGCTCGCTCCACCTCCTCAGACACCAGGCCCAGCCACTCTGCTCCTCAAGGCATTCATGGAAGAGTCGCCACTGGGCAGGAAGCTCGGTTCCCAAACCTCACCTCACCAGTACTGAGAAATCTTTCCAGTGAGCCCGAGGACCCTCATCAGGCACGCAGTGGCCTAGACTCTCCTGGCATGGAGAGCGTGGGAATGGTGTACAGTGTCCCCAGCTCTTGCAATGGGCCAACAGATTCAACGTTCTCCACTTCCTGGAAGGGAGATGCCTTCACCTACATGACTCCAAGTGCAATCAACCGGAGCAACCAAGTCAACGAAACTGGAAAAAATCCTTCCTCGGGGAGTTCTTGGGTCTCTGTGAACACACTCCCACCTCTTGTTCCTAAGGAGGCAGCTACCCTCTTTGTTGCCCGTGATAACCCAGCAGGATGTAGTGGCTTAACCAGCTACCCTGAACACGCCACCCAACGAAGGCAAGTACCAGAAAGACCGCACAAGATTGGCCTTCTGACTGGTGGTACCTTGAGGCTGGAGATAGGCCTAGGTGGGGCCAACAGATTCCGGGAGCGGTCTCTGTCCGTGCCCACAGATTCAGGCACCACAGATGGGGAGTATGATGAGGAGCAGAAGGCCAGTGAGGCCTGTGCCCTGCCTTATGCCAGTACAAGCTCTGAGGGCAGCAACAGTGCTGACAACATTGCCTCCCTCAATGCTGAGCAGGAGGCCCGGCACAGAAGGCAGAGGTCCAAGAGTATCTCACTCAGGAAGGCCAAGAAGAAACCTTCCCCACCAACCCGCAGTGTCTCGCTGGTCAAAGATGAGCCAGTCCTCTTGGCAGAAGGTGGGTCTGCACTGCCTAAAGACCAGAGGCCAAGGAGCCTTTGCCTTTCCTTGGAACACCAAGGACATCACTCATCCCACCCAGACACTCAGGGTCACCCAGCTGCACCAACCCTCAAAGATCCAGAAGGTACACAGTTCTCCCATCACTGGTATCTAACTGACTGGAAGTCTGGTGACACCTACCAATCCTTGTCGAGCTCTAGCACTGCCACTGGCACCACAGTCATTGAGTGCACCCAAGTTCAGGGCAGCTCAGAGTCCCTTGCCTCCCCTTCCACCTCCAGAGCTACCACACCTTCCCAACTCTCCATTGAGGTGGAGGCCAGGGAGGTCTCCTCTCCAGGAAGGCCCACTGGACTGATGTCACCCTCCAGTGGATATTCCAGCCAGTCTGAGACTCCGACACCCACTGTCTCCATGTCCTTGACCCTGGGCCACTTACCACCACCAAGTAGTAGTGTCAGGGTGCGTCCAGTGGTACCAGAGAGGAAATCATCACTACCCCCAGCATCACCAATGGAGAAGATGTCCAAGTCACGGCTATCATTTGACCTACCACTGACCTCTTCAACCACCTTGGATCTGTCTGGGATGAGCATCTCTATCCGCAGCAAAACCAAGGTGAGCCGCCACCATTCAGATACCAATTTTGGGGCCAAGCTGGCACAGAAAACTAGCCCCAACCAGCCGATCATGCCCATGGTTACTCAGTCTGACCTACGTTCTGTTCGCCTAAGGTCAGTCAGCAAGTCTGAGCCAGAAGATGACACCGAGAGCCCGGACTACACTGAAGAACCTGGAGCAGAAGAAGTGTTTGCCTTGCCAGAGAGAAAAGTGAAACCCCCCATAGCTGAGAAGCCTCCACTGGCCCGAAGGCCTCCAAGCTTGGTCCACAAGCCACCATGTGTCCCTGAGGAATACCCACTAACTTTTCCTACCTTGGCTATGGCCCCCAAGAGCACCGTTCACCATGTGAAGCCTCTCCTCCAAGAAAGCCGCACGGTGGTGCAAAAACCAAAGCCCCCCAGCTTCCCGGATGGCAGAAGCCCCCGGGAGTCAACAGCACCCTCATCTCTTGTCCTCACGCCTTTTGCAAGTTCCTCTGGTGCTTTCTTCTCAGGAACACAGCAACCTCCCCGAGGAAGTATGGAGGATGAGGGCCCCAAGGTGAGAGCCTTGCCAGAAAGAATTGGCCTCCAGAGCCAGGAAGAAGCTGAGAAAAAGACAGGCAAGATTCCGCCCCCTGTACCAAAAAAGCCCAGTGTGCTCTACGTGCCTCTCGCCTCCCCTGGAGCTCAGATGGAGACCCATGTGGCAGAAGCAAGGCTGCCTCTCAGCCCCATCATCACCCTGGAGGAAGATGCCAGGTGTCCTGCCACTGGCCGTGACCTGCAGTTACCTGGTAAGAGGATGACCTCAGCTCTGCAGGCGGACAGGGAAAAGGAGGCAAGCTCTCCAGGTTAGTAAACTGTCTGCTGGCCTTCTTTCTCAGCCCAGGAGGGGTGCAGGTGAGGAGGGATGCTAGAGACAGAAGCAAATGCCCCCGGAATAATTATCCTCATTCTAGGGGACCAAATCAGTAGGGGGCACCTCTTGAAGGTTTGGGTTACTCTAGTAGGAATTGCAGGGCGGCTTTCATGGCCTTGGGATCAGGCCTGACCAGGGGCAAATCTGCAAGGCCAAGTTGTGGCTGCTCAGGGTCTGCTACGTGGGCAGTGATGATCTCATGTGGGAGTTGCCTGTGTCCAAGGGCACGTGTGTTGATCTGTTTAAACTACATTTGGGGGGCCAGGGACATAGCCCAGCAGCACAGTGCCTGCCTGGCAGGCACAGGATCCCGAATTTGATTCCCAGTACAAAAAAAAAAAATACTACATTTGTGTTTTTTCTGATGATGCTTTATGTGTAAACACCTGTGCCCAAAGGTTCAAGCTGTGTGTTATTATGTTTAAACTTTTCAGTTTAAATTGCATTTGTATTTTTAAAATGCAGGCTTAAAAATGGAAAGGCAACATTTAACTTGTTCTCACATTTTCCAAATATTTCTAAGGTCATGAATAGACTTATGGTAAATTAACATTTGTTATACATCCGTGTGCCAGGGATTCCTATGTCTGTATAAATAGTGTTATTAAGACTGTACTATTATTAGTTTTTGACACTGAACTTGATTGATTAAAAAAGAGTCCGAGCCAGTCTATCCTTGGTTCGAATGCTGAGATAACGCAATCAAACTGGACCCTCTCAAGCTAAGACTTGAGGGCCCCATCTACCCAGGCAGGAGTGCATCCCCTACCCCAAGGCTCCACCTCTCTGTGCCGTGCTTCTCATCAGCCACACTGAATGTACTTTCATGCATGGGACTCAGTCCCCTCCCGGAACCAGTGCTTTGGTAGCTTGGAACAATAGGCCATGGGGCCACCCACAGCCTTTCTTTGCTTTGTGGTGGAAAGGGAGCTCACTTTCTTGGATGGTTTGAGGTTAGCTCTTTCTACAACTATAAAACTAGGCTACTTAATGATTCTCATCCTTTTTGTTTGTTTGTGTCTTTGTTTAACATAACATAGCATTTACCATGTGAACCATTTTTAAATGTACATTTCATTAGTGTTAAGTACATTCACACTGCTGTGCAACCAACCCCAGAACTCCTTTCATCTTGTAAAAGTCAAAGTCTACCCTTTAAACAGTCCCCTTCCCAGGCTCTGGCAACCACCATGCTGCTTTTTGAGTCTGTGAATTTGACTTCTCTGAGTACTTCATGTAACAATATTGTCTTTTTTTATGATTTGCTTATTTCATTTAGGCTCAGCCATATTTCTCATTCTTTTTTCAACCCTTAACATCAAAATCTCATGATCTTTTTATATGCTGATTTGTATTCTCAATGTAATCGTTGTGACTAAAACAAGCAAACAGGACTGGAGGGCATGGATCAGCAGTAGCACAATTGCCTAGCATGTGTAAGGCCCTGGGTCCATCCCCAGCACTGCAAATAAATACATACATACATACATACATACATACAGTCGCTGGGCGTGGTGGTACATACCTGTAATCCCAGCTCTCGGGGGGCTGAGGCAGGAGGATTGTTTCAGAGTTTGAGGCTAGCCTGGGCTACAAAATGAGTTCAAGCCCAGCCTGAAGTACATAGTCCCAAAAAAGACATAAAATTAAATTAAATAATTACAATCTAACAAGCAAGCAAAGCCAGGTATGGTGGTGCACATCTGTTATCCCAGCACTCTGGGAAGTTGAGGCAGGAGGACCACAATTTTGAGCCCAGCCTGGGCAACCTAGTGACCTAACACAACCCTGTCTGAAAAATTTTAAAAGATGAAAAAAAGGCTGAGGATGTGGCTCAATAGCAAGGCCCTGGGTTCAGTCCCTAGTACCACCACCACCACCACAACGAAAGACCCGCAGGTTATTTTAGAAGATGCTTCCTCAGACTCCACAGGTAGCCTCTGAGATTCAGACAGGTCCTCTTCTCCCCCGATGGGTGAGAGTCATTGCTGCACTTGATCCTAACCAAAAGGCCAGGCAGCGATAGTCATTGCTATAGATTGCTCTCAGCTCTTCAATTTTTTAAAAAATGATATATTCAAAACAAGAGGGGCTGACGGTGTGATTCAGGAGTAGATCATTTGTCTAGCATGTATGAGGCCTTAGGTTCCATTCCTGATAGTGCAAAAATAAGCAAATCAATGAAAATAAAACAAGAGAATGCTCAGGCCACCTGCTGCACTGAAAATGGCATGGGGGCGCAGGGACCTAGGCCAGCCTTCACCACTCCCCCACCTTGGCAGTCATTAAGCTTCTGAGCTTCGTGTTCTTCCTGTACGAAATGAAGACATTAAAATCTCCGCCTGGCTGCTCTTCCAGAGTTGCTTTGAACATTATGTAAAATAACACATAAAAATGAACGTGCTTTGTCCAATCTATTGTGGTCGAAGTCATTCCTTCTGGTTCTTATACCTAGGGAGTTCTGTGGAGCCAAGTGCTGAAGAGAAAAGTTTAATCAGTGATAAAACAGCCGAGTGGATTGCGGAGGAGGAGGAGGATGTCTTTGTGGCTTCACGCACAACTGAAGATTTATTTACTGTGATACACAGGTCTGAACCATTTTCCTTCATTCTAATTGCAATTTCCTTCCCTTTTGCTACTTAAAGAAAAACTGCTACCCCTGAGCAGCCATTAGAAATGCAACTGGAGACTATGTCCAGATACCCGCATGTGTGAGCACAGTGCAGGGCCTCACATCTCAAATTCACTGACATCTTTGGGTAAAGTGGAGGAGGGGAGGGAAGGGGAGGGAAGAACCAGGTGCTGAAAGAGAGGCCCCTCGTCTCCTAGCAACTGCTTGGCCTATTGTGGCTCCATCTGCTCTCTCACAGCTCTGTCTGCAGTCAGAGACATTTAACCCTTCACAGAATTTCTTGTACCACAAAATCCCATCAAGAAGAGATGTGAGGCACTGGGCAGGATATCAAAACAGTAACTCAGGGAAAGGGGGAGCACGTGGAACACAGGGGCGCAGGCCAGGGCTTGGTGGCAAGGGACCTGGAAAGAGCCCAGTTATTGGAGATGGAGCGCCATTTCAGAACAGGAACAGCCCCCAGGCTGTCCTGACTCAATCATTGAGCACCAGCCTTGATTCTTAAATTCATCCTCGGTCTTAGCACCCCAGCAAGACTGAGCCTGCAGGCACAGGCCAAGTGAGTCCAGCTGTGAGCAACCAAAGGCAGGCGTACCTTGGTGGGGCCGCCTGTCTACCCACCTGTAGTCCTGCCTGCTTGGGAGGCTGAAGCAGGAGGTTCACTTGAGCCTAGAAGTTTGAATCCAGCCTGAGCAACATATGAAGGAGACCTCATCTCAGAAAAGGCAAGAAAACACGAAAGAGGTGTAGAGGATGGGAGACCCAATGTAGGGACCTGGGGGCCGAGAGGTGAGGAGGAAACCTGGTCCTCATGATGTGTTCAGGGCTGCCACAAGCACATTCTCAGTCACACATTTAGCAGGAAGTTCTGTGAAACATTAGTAAACGTCTGCTACTTGAATTCACTCAGACCAAGCTTTCTTTTATTTAGGTCCAAAAGAAAGCTGCTCGGCTGGAAGGAGCCTGGGGAGGGCTTCACAGGGGGCCGACCAAGCTCTCACTTGCCAGGAAAGAACACAGCCGATTCTCCCATTAGTGAGTCTGCTGCTGCTGCCACCACTGCTGCCACCACCTCGGGATCAGGCAGCAGTGCCAGCCTAGACGCGGGCAGAAATGATGATTTCAAGGCCTTGCTCCAGAAGAAGGGAAGTAAGGCAACTCCAAGGTCCCGCCCCTCAGCAGCCGAACTGCTGAAGACCACTAACCCACTGGCGCGGAGAATCATTGCACAGTTTTCAAATGACTATGAAACCCCTGAGAACCCTGGTTCCTAAGCCCTGGCTTCCACAAGCAGGAATTACTTACTAAACTTGAGAAGTGGGGATAGAAAGAGTTTGGGAAAGGAACTGTGGGAATAACAAAAGAGCCTACTTTTTTGACATTAACTTACACTCTGGATGGCAGGAAAGAGGCTGTTTCAACTAGCGCTGAGATCATCAGGCCCTTGAACCATCTTTGGACATTTTGCATACCCGTACTTTACCCTTGCTGTGACTGAAAACCAAGTTTCTTCCTTTCGTCCACTGGTGTGCACTAAAAAGGAAGAAATTCTCAGATGCAAGGGCTCATGTGCCACCTTTTCAATCTGTGTCCTGGCTGCTCCACCCCTGGCTCCTCTCACTGAGGAGCACAGCGGGAGAGCAGATAGGGGGTTGGCAACCCCTGGGAGTCGGGCAGAGGGTGTCACGCTGATCACTCACTCCCCTGGGGAGGACTTGTTGGCCATGCGTAGAGACAAGAAAGACACCAAGGCTCCTGAGCCACAGTGGGACTCTCCTACAGGGAGAGTTTCGCAGGTGTGCGCACGTTTCAGCGTGGGGTTGATCGATGACCTTTGTGGTACAAAATATGAATGTGACCCTGTCCTGAAACTTCATTCTTTTTTCAGTTTGATTGTCTACACGGAGATCAGGGTGATGAGTTTCAATGCAATTGTAGACTGACCCCCACCCCTCTGCCTCCACTGCCCATTCGTTAGAAAAGGTCAGAACTGCATGACTTTGGATGAACCAAGTTCTGCCAAAAAATGAGGCAGCCATGTGGTCACTCAGCTCTGTCTAAGCAGTGTGCAACTTGCACATGCCCCTTGAGGTCCTGCGGGTGTCTACTAGGATCTGTGCCTATCGTATGTTAGGTGCGTTCTAAGAACTCTTACTTCATTTGCATGTGACATTCATTACCGGAAGTAACTCGCTGAAGGATCAGCATCATCAGAGGCTCAAGGAGGATAGAAAGTAAATTCCTCTTGCTTCACTTATTCAATTCAGATCGCGCTTTGTGGTTGGTTGGATTTTGATTAAAGGATGTCTGACACTGTTCCAAGAACCAAGAACCTATAGACGAAAAGTAGCCACCAGAAATCTAAAAGGCAGCTTTGCCAGTTGCTATAGCCCATAACACACATGAAAAGGGCCACTTTTTGCTATTTACATTCTGCTGTTTGACCACCTCTCAGTCAACCATGCTGGGAGAGAGTGTAAGAACTCAGGTACGTGGGATGTTGAAGGACTTGTAGAACAATCATTGTGACCGCTTTCCCTCCAAAGTGAATAGGCACCTAACTATTCTTGTCAGCTCAATTTTCCAAAGACAGCAAGAGCAGTGACTCATCTGATTTCCATACGTCTGACTTCTGGGATCTTGGGGGTCAGACAGACAAAGTATTTAATAAAGACAACCTGCTGAGCAATGTTAGAAAGTTAATAGCCTATTCATCCCAAAAGGCAAAAGGAAAAGTCAAATGAAATTGTAACTTACTTCACAGTCTTCTCCCACTCCTTCCTCTTTTACCACTGAAAGCATCAGATTTATTTGTGTCCAGGTTGCAGAGCCTAGCGGATCTCAATTTTGGTAGGTCATTTTTGGTCATCAGTGCAAAGAAAATGCTCAGTTCAACTACCAGTACTTCAGACTGAAAAGTCACAGAGTTCTGAGCAGATGAGGGCTTCTCACCTAGAAGCCCCAGGCCTAAGACCTTGGTCGGTCCAGTTCTGAAATCTAAATTTGTGGGAACAAGCCAGGCCCACCAAATGTCTTTGTGATCAGCACTTACACTGATTTACAAAGAAACCATTTTAGATAATAGGCAAATAATAAAGCCCAGTTGCTTTTGAAAGTATTTGAACTATTTGTTTTGAAGATCTTAACCAAGTTTCAGAGGTTTTGCCTGAAATAAAACAGATTCATTCCTGGCCTTGGTTTATATGTGAATGCCACACTTACTTGGCAGACTCAGAATTCCAAAAGACAGAAGCACTTTCCTCTGTAGGGAAATGAAGGAGCATTTGTGCTTTTGCCTAATAAAATCCCGAGGCTGCCGTGGTGACTTAGGAACCATTGCGAATTACCTGTAACTGAACTCGAAAGTATGAGCGTTTGGGACTCAAATAGTATAAGGTCTCTGTTCCTTCTGCTGAGCTTTTCTTGGAGCTCCTTGTTAGTTCCAGTGTGCTTTTCCTCTGCCCGCACATTGCCATCTCTGCAGATATCCCCAAGATTCTAAAACTGAATGCCCAGACACCCTGATGCTTTTCAGTTACCTTGATTCTTGTTTTCTTCTATGAAACTGTATATCTGGAATTTCTAGAACTTTTTATGCATCATTGTTCTTGCTATCACATGCCCAGTGGTGCCCCCATTAGTATAAGAGGATTTGGGACAGATTGTGCAATCAGAAGTAACACGAAGGACTAAAAATACTCATTTAATATCTTGCATTGGTGCACCTTGTTCCAAACAACCAACCAAAACATAAAACTTCTAACAATCACTGATTAACAGAACACCAAGCATCTTTCCCACTTCTAACACTCAACCTCTCTCTGCCCTCAGTTATCAAAGCACCAACTCTCTCTCCCGCCTCGGCACTTACGAGAGTGTTTACCACCTTCTGCGCCCACTCTGCCTGCCAAGGCCAGAAAAGAGAGCCCAAGAGCCCCTCTCAGGAAGCTTTTCAGAGAAGCTACTGCTACTACTGCTACTGCTACTGCTGGCAACAAATAATGATGAGAATAATTTTTCAAGGTGAAATACACCAGGAGCTGGAGGGAAGCAAAGCTGGCCCCAGGAGGTCAGCTTGTACTTCAAGTCCTGGCTGTACCCTTGTTTCCCTTCGCTTCCAACCAGCAGAGCAAGTGGCTGTGCTAGCCTGGCTTCACTGGAGTCAGGAGTAGAGGAGGCTGTCTCCAGGGGAGGCAGTGAGTCGGTAGCTAAGAGCGCTTTGAACTTGGTGGGTATTCATTACATATTTGTGGTTCAGATGTGGGCGGTAGAGAGCAAATTCTCTGTACAACAGCAAGCTTTGCTGGCATCTCTCCTTGCCGGCCTGAGCCTCCCACCTAGGTCTCCCACCTGGCCTCTCAGCTCTAATACCAATGAATTTCATCCCTAGCCAACAG
>PVLD010030712.1:0-16547 GCA_004027595.1 Dinomys branickii
TGCTTTTTGCCAAAACGAAGTCATGTCTCCACCCGACTCTCCCACCCCTATCAACTTCCTTTCTACCAGGGATCTTTGCAGTTTCTTAAGGAAGTCTTGAAGACTCATAACGTTTCTAGACTCCAACTAAGTAATCTTCATAGTATCAGTCTGGGAAATGTGACAAATGGTGTGTAGAAGTTATTCCTTGCCAAACACTGAAAGTCCAGCCTGATGTGTGCTGTCTTATCTTCTTTTTAAAAAAATATTTATTTATTATTATTGTTTTTTTTTAATGTATGTGGTGCTGGGGATCAAACTCAGGGCCTCGTGTATGCAAGGCAAGAGCCCTACCACTGAACCACATCCCCAGCCCCCCAGTTTTGTCTTCTTACTATGAAGTTCAGTCTCGGTAACAGAAAAGAGAACGATGAGGCTGAAAAGTTCTAGTGAAAAATCCTCTTCCCAGAATCGTGCACCAGTGGGAGAGTTGCCTTCCTTGATGAACAAGTGCCAATTCATTATTGGCTTCTTACTCAGTCCTTGTAGCTAATAATTCTTCAGCCATAGATAATGTTAAATAGTCCCATGTCCGACGTGCCACTGACACCACTGGTGCAATTCAGTGGTGCCCAATACAGGTACCCACCGGAAGCTACTTGCAGAGACTATTAGAACGGCTCATTTAGTCACAGCTGGGAGGTGAGTAGGTTGGGCAGGCCATTGGTATATTCTAAAAACTCCCCAGGTAACAGTTTATAGTGACTCCTTACACAGTCAAACAGAGACTTACCATATGACCCTGCAATTCCATTCCCAAACCTTAGATTGTGAATCTCTTGTTCTGAAATACAAGCAAACATTTCTCATCAATTTAAATTCATAAATGAGCAATGTCTTGCAAATTGAGTAGTGTGTGAGACCAAATGTCACATGATCACTACTAAGGCACTGGTTTTTCTCTGCCCTTCCCTCCCCCTACCCCCGCGGAACTGTGCATGCTCCTCTCCCAACAGCAAGAGATTGCAGAGGAGATCTAATCTACACAGGCCAAAAGGCAGAGGAATCCCTCGCTTCAAATAAGGCGAGGGACATATGTAAAATGTGAAAAGCAGTGCAAAATTTTGTCGAAAAGCATCACCCGAATAAGGCTGTGGCTCTGTTTATTGACAATGCAATATTACATTGCCTCAAAATCCTCACAAGGAGGCAAAAGCAAGAACCCTTGGATTGACTCCTGGTTAATGCTGCACAAAAAGAAAATGATTCCATGAGCCGATAGATAGTAGTGATTTCACTGGTGATAGTGCAAGTTACCCTACATAATAACTGTCCTCTGTCTTGTTTGCCTCACTCTAGCCAAGAAGTTTTTCAAAGATAACTGCAGGTTAATTTGTGTATTTTTCTTTATATTTTCTATTTCCTTCATTTTATGTTATGTTATAGTATTGCAATTATTTTTATATGAATATTTTTGTTGTAGAACAAACCATCCAAGTTTCCATTACTTCTTATGGGGAAATTTGCTTTGATGTGTAAGTGCTTTGTACATTTATAAGCATGTTTCTGGAGCAAATTATGTCTACAAATCAAGTTTTTACTATGTACCTAAAAGAATTAAAAATAAGCATTTTCAGAAAAAACTTGAATAAGAGCAGTTAATAGTAACATTAGTAATAATAGCCCAAAGTGGAAACAGCCCAAAAAATCTATCAGTGAATGAAAATGTAGCATGTCTATATAATGGAATGTTATATGACCATCAAAAAGGAATGAAATATTGATATATGTTACAGCTTTAATGAACTTTAAGACTGTTACATTAGATGAAAAAATCCAGTGACCAAAACCCACATATGACATGACTTCATTCATAAGAAATTTCAGATAAAAAAATCTATAGAGATAGAAAATAAATTAGCATTTGCTTCAGGGTCAGCATAAAGGGGTAAGGAGTAGCAGAGGGATAACTAATGGGTACTGCTCTCCTTTTTGAAGAGATGAAATTTTTATAAATCAACTATGGCAATGGTGGCAGTTACTGTGTAAATATATTAAGGCCATTCAATTGTATACTTTAAATGGGCGAATTACTGTATGTGATGTCAATTATACCTCCATAAAGCTGTTTTTAAAGGAGAGGAAAATACTCACCAGCTGTTTGGTTGTTTCTGGTGCTGGGGATGGAGCCCAGGGCCTCACACATGCTGGGCGAGAGCTCAACTGCTACTTCCCAACCCGCCCCCCCCAATGAGTTTGATGTGCAGCTGAGTATAGGGAGCAGTGGTGTGGTTGATGAAGCTGCAGTTGAAGTTACACAGGCTGGAATTGAATCAACAACTACGTTGTTTGGCTTTCTGAGTTTCATTTTCCTCGTCTGCAGAATGCGAAGAATAATTCCTGTCTCCGAAAGAGGATTTAGCACGGGAAACAGACGAGTGTGAGGAGTCGGATGCTTAGCAAGGCGGCTCTGTACCTCAGGGTGCTATTGCCACTAGCGTTCCTTCTCTACCAAAGGCTCCCAAGGCCAGCGCTGGAAACATCCTTTGTCACTCCGGGATGGGGAGAAGGTGTGCTGAGGAATGGAGGAGAGCAGGCCAAAGGCATTATCTAAATGCAGATCTAGTAAATGTCCTCAGTGCTCATCCTAAGTGTTTGGCCTCATCACAAAGCCCGCATTCTCCCCATGAGTAAGAATGCAGCATCGTTGCTCACTAAGGGGATGGCACTGCTGGGCTTCTGCCATTAAAGCTTCTGGAAGAGGAACACTGGCCTGCAGTGACATCTCCGGGTGCACCCTGGCCTCCATCAGAGTCCTCAAGTTTGCCCCTGTACTGTGCCCCTGCAGTCTACCTGCTTGTGCCCATTTGCACTGCTACCGCCCTCAGCGCGCCCCTAGCATGTCTTGCACAATGATTGCAACACCCTCAACTGCTCCACTCCTTCCCCTTGATGCAGCCAGAGACATCTTGGGAAATGCTAATCTAATCACGTCTCTGGCATTCAAAGGCCTTCTGGTGGCTTACAACCTCCCCACGGCTCCCCGTAGCCTTTAAGGCTTAACCCCTGTCTGAGCCTCCAGCCTTATCTCATGCTGCTCCCCGTCTCCTAATTGCTCTTGAAGTCATTCACTTCTCTCCAACTGTGGTGCACCAAGTCCAGCGTGTCACCTCCCTCAATGTGGGCTCTGCTGCAGATTGCAAACAGCTTTCCCTGGTTTCCACCATGCCTCCTTTCAAGGTGCCAGCAGCACTCCTGGGCTTTACCCCCTTTTAGGCCTTCCAGTTTCTCTACAGATAAAAATCAAACGTCTTCACAAGGCCACAATACCTTTTTACAAGGTCCCTCCCAGCTCCCTGTTGCCCCTTTTCCCCTTCAAGCATCCTCACTCCAAACATGGGAGCTACTCTGGTTTTCCACAGACATCACATTTTCCTTTTCCTGGACCTTTGCAAACAGTCTTGCCTTCTGGAATTTCCTGCCTCTGTCTTTGTATGTCCAAGTCCCCACGTCCTTCAAGGTCTAGGTTAAGTGAACTTCATTCAATAACTCTCCCCCAATGGCCCCAAGAGCCCTTGCTTTCTGGCTTTTAGAGGCCTCATTAGACACATCTTGTCCCATCACTTCCTTATTTCATTTATCATTCTGTCTAGGATGCCTCTCTCTGCCTGAAGTGTACAGCTGTTGAGTGTAACCACAAATTCCTAACTGAGGCTCAAACAAGAAAGCAGAGGACATGGGTGATCCTTGAAGGTATTGATGGGGCTGGAGGGGTTTTGTGCAAGGGTGAAGGGAAACCAGTTTCCCTTGGACTACAGAAACAGAGTAGGACCATCCCTGCTAGACGGTAATGCGCGAATTTATATTGGGGCAGCTAAGTGAAAAGGATGGGCATTGTCACAGAATCGAAATACGAATTGAAATCCTGAGCAAGGTGCTCTCTCCAACTGAAAGAATGTCTGAAAGGTGTGCTGGTGTGTACCTGTGTGCATGAGTCCATGTGTGTGGGTATGCTTATGTTTTGTAGCTGGCAGTGATGACATGCTCACCTGAAGCTCAGTGGGTGATGTGCAACCCCAGGCACAGTTAGGAAGAGATCGAACGTGGTTCTGTGCACGTGGCTGGCCCGGCGCTAAGGTGTGTGGGGTAACTGGTGGGGTCTGGCCCAGCAGCTGCCTTTGTACAGAACCACCACGCTGTCTAGCAGGAGAGCACTGATCCCAGGGGAGGAAGAGTCAGGAGACAACTTGGGTTACTAGAGTGGGAAAACAGCACAGTGGCCACTGCTTGATGCCGTCTCCTGCGCCAGCTTGATGGATTCAGTGTCGCAGACTCATGGGTGCACAGGCTGTAGCCAAAGTGAAAGTTGGTGTTTTGCAAAAATGCTGTCATCCTCCACTGACTGCATTGAATTTAGGTCCATGGGACTCACAGTACTGGTGATAGGAAAATATGGGCATCTACGTAGCCTTCTGTTGACTTTAATTTATGTGACTTTTTCGTAGAAGAATAGCAAGGGCTGGGGTGGGGCTACGTGGGAGAGCACAGGCCTAGCGTGCAGGAGGCTCTCTTTCTACCCCCAGGTTTGCAACAAAACGAAGGAGGAGTTGGAGCAGAGGGAAGAAGAAGGAGGGGGAGGGGGAATACAAGCCATTTGAAGAATTGCTGTCAGTCTTTGCAATTCTTCCTAAAGTATTGCTTTTTTATTAACACTTTTTTCTTATTATGAAACCAATATATGCTAGCTAGACTGAAGAACAGGGACAATTTATACAGAAGCAAAATTCATACTAAAGCAGTCTCCACAACCCCTAAGAATGTTCTAAATACTGTGCATTTCTCTCAGAGTCATGCATGAGCATTATGCACAATTCAAGATAGGTGTTGCACTAAATCGTAAAGTAACTTCAACGTAGGAGAAAAAGGAGACAGGACACAATGATTACTGTGCCTTTGTACGGGATGACAGAAGCTGTTTAAAAAGAAATGCATATAACCTACCTGTTTCGGGACGGCCAGACTGTTGGCCTGTTGGGGTGGTAAGCAGTGGCCTTTGTTCCTTTGCGCTGACTCAGTGGATCTTCCTAAGCTGGAACAGAGACAAGGTGCCCTGAGGAAGGCCGCTCAGGACCCTGATGTGGGGTGTGAATGGAGGCCCTGAAGTAGCTCAGTGCAGAACCTCATACACAGAGAAGTCTGACCCGAAGATCTGTTAGCAGTAGCTGCCCTGGGATGAGCATGTATCTTAGTGGTAGAGTGCTTGCCTACATGTGTGAAGCCCTGGGTTCCATCTCCAGCACTGCAAAAACAAACAAACAAAAAGGATCCAGGGTAGCTGCCTTGTCATGCTTGTGGTCTGCTTCCATAAGCTACACTGCTGAGCTTCCCGAGACCTCTGGAGAACAATGCACAACAGCAGAGGTGGGATCTCGAGCTAGATAGTGCAGGTGCTTAGTATGGTGTGACTGTCCTCCACAGGGGTGTGAGCTCTGCATTTAGATTGCATAACATTGCCATGTATACTTTCTAATTGCAAATAAATAAACATATCAGAACCAGAATTATTTGCCAAAGGATGTATTTGTTTCTATCTAATGCCTCCATGGCAACCTTAATAAGAAATGGAAGCCCTTAAATCTGTCTCTGTGAAGGGAAGAAACTTCAGCACTGATGTGCACACCTAACCAGACCATGGGAGAATACTCTTTCCCTCAGTAACAGATTCAGATGCATCTTGATTTGCTGGAAGGGCACCTGGAATTTACCTATATCATTTGCAAAGGTTGCTGGGATAAGAAAGCCCCATATTAGCTTCACTGAGCTTTAGCTAAAATCCTACTTTCAGGTGATGGAAGAACATAACTCCTTGTCATCCTATTCCCAATCTCCATCTTCAGACCCAGCAGCAGGGGCAGAAGCACTAGAGATTTGGCTTAGGTGACTTTTGGTTTAGAGTGTGGATTTGGGTTTTGGTTCTTTCTTTGCTTGTGTTTGAGACAGGGTCCCACTAGGTTGTCCATGCTGGACCTGACCGCCTGGGCTCAAGAGATCCTCCTGCTCCAGCCTCCTGGGTAGTGGAGACTACAAGTGTGTACCACCACGTCTGGCTGGACTCAGTGTTCATGTAAATTGGCAGCCTGACATCCAGCCTGCTGAACTAGAAGCAGTGATTCCATGTGCTCCATGAGTGGATGGAAGACAGAAGCCCACGCTTGGAGATAATCAGGGAGACTGCCTGCTGTGCCTCCCCACCTGTCAGCATGGGGCTTCAACCTGGCCCAGCTGAAGTGATCACGCTCATATTCCCAACTACCATCAGCCTCCTCTCCTGGAAGAAAGTTCTCTTCATAGTCTCATGGGCCACTCCACCGATGGGCTCCAGAAGTCTATTAATTGTCTGAATTGAACTAGGTAAAGAGGTCAGGGATGAGACATAGTCCTTTCCCTTTCTGAGCTCACTGTCCGGAAAAGGCACACACATGAGCCATTTCCTTCGCGAGTAGGAGACAGGCAAAGAAGCAAAGAAGGAGAGTTTCAGGGAACAGAGGAAAGACAACGAGCAAGGGCCAGACAGCCCGTGTGAAAGGAGCCCAGAAGCTGTGGGTACCTCAGGGGAAGGTGTGAGCGCAGAGTGGCGGGGCACAGGGACAGACGAGGCGGTAGGGGCGTGGCGCTGCCGGGTCCTGCCAAGAAATACCGACTGGACAGGGTAGGGAGGAAGAGCCAATTCGCATGCTGTTTACATTTGCAAAAGATCGCTCTGGCTGTTTGCAAGGAAGGGTTAGAATAGGCCAAGAACAGAAGCAAGGGAACCTACTAAGAAATGTAACTGTATCAGGGCGGGTAGCATAGGGGTGTAATCTAGCACTCTGGGAGGCTGAAGCAGGAGAAACCCAAGTTTGAGTTCAATATAGGCAATTTAGTGACTAAGTGAGACCCTACCTCCAAAATAAACAAATAAATAGATAAATAAATAAAAAGGGCTGCAGAGGGAGCTCAGTGTGAAGGTCCTAGTACCTAAAAAAAATAAAATAAATAGGAGCTGTGAAGGTTCCCAAACTAGAAATTAGTGATGTTCCCCTTCCCTCTCTACACTGGAACCGAATAATCGTATGAAGTACTGGCAGCTCCACGCCCAAAGTTCCTTTAATCACTTAAGTGTTTCAGGAGCTCTTGTATGCATCCGGGGCTGTTCTAGATGAAGAAGAATCCATTTCTCTCCCAAGAAAAGCTGAATGTCTTGTGTGTGGCAGGGGTGGGGATGGCAAATAAATAATTTTGAAATAACACAGTAAGTATTTACTGGACACTGCCCAAGAGGGAATGGAGAAGATATCCTCTCCTGGAAGGGGAGCAGGGGAGAGGGAGACAGAGAGAAAGAGGAGAGAGCGAGGCAGAGAGAGAAAAGGAGCGGGAGCAGAGGAGGAGGAGGAAGCGGGCAGCACCTTGGGAGGGAGGCAGGGGTGAGGGAATGGGGGGGCGTGGGAATGGGGGTGAGCGGGCATGTTCCGGAACCACAGCACAGGGTGAGGAGGGTCAGTTGGTGCGCCTGGGCCTGGCACTTGGGTTGTAAGCAGAGCACTGGAGCTCGCAGGGGTCAGGCGCATCGGAATGTGAAAGCCCTGGCCTAATGAGGTGGACCCTCATGAGTTATGAGAGACACCTAAGCTGAGGGATGTGACGGTGCCAGATCTGTGACTTGTGTCCCCATTTTAGGCCACTTGAATGCATCACAGCCTCCTCATGCCCGGACTATGCCCTGCCAAGGCTCTTGCTAGTGCCCTTGACGTGACTGCCGTGGGCTCTTTGCAGACCTCCCGCTTTGTGCCAAGCTCCTCCAAGCTGTTCTCCACTTTGGCATTTATCCCAAAGCACCATTCTGCTCCTGCTAGTCTCCTGCTGCCGCCTGCCAGTGGCTCCTCACCACTGCCAGGAGAAAACCGTCAGCTGCTCAGCACCCACATCGCAGTCCTGCTGCTTCCTAGTCTCCCCCTCCTCCTTTCCTTCCCACTCTATGGCAGCCATCCCCTGTGCGTGTCCCTGTTGACTCCAGGTCTCCTGAGCCTGCCAGGCACACCCAGGACCCCGTGTCTCCTCTCTCTTTTCCTTCCGAGTCTAGGCAAAATGCCCTTGCTGCAGATCTCCCCTTAACCCTGAGGAAACTACTGGAAAGCTAAGTTCTGCTGCCCTTCCCTGACCTGCTCAGAGAGAGCAATTCCCTTCCCTTCTCTGGGCTCCCTGGTCTCTGGTACATGCTGATACGACAGTGCGTGGCACATTGCCTCATGACTATTGCTTGGCAGTCTGTTTTGCAGGCTAGAACGTAAGCTCTACCAGAGGATGAGGGCACGCCGCATGCCTCTTATACACTCAGCTCGTAGCTCCACGCCTGGCACCTACTTAGCAGTTCAGTGAATGTTAAATGAAGGCACTGATCTTCTTGTCCCATTTTAGCCTAGCATAATTACCCTCCTCACCAAGCAACTATATACTGTCAAAGGGAAATCACGCTTTTGTGGGCCAGCTTTCCATTCCTGGTCACTGTCACTATTTTCTTTAGCCAGCTGGAGTGCTGAAGGTCTCACAACTCAGGCCTCTCCTGCATTAGAGAGCAAAGGCCTCGTTCTCCAGGCCCAGCTGCATAAGGGCCTCAGGCACCCCTACACTCAGCTTGCAACAAGCAGTGTGATCAGGCCCACATACGTCTGTTTAAAAAGTCTAGCCCCCCTTTCATCCACCTCTATACATTTGGGCCCTGAGCAAAGGACCAAACACATTCTTAGAGATCTCTTGGGAAATGGCAAACTATCTCCACTTCACTTGGGATTTTTCTAAGAATAGCCCAACTTATGTCCAAAAGAGCAACTACCAGAAACTGGAGAAAATTTGCCCACTGGTATCAGGGCTTCCTGGTATTATCTATTAAAGACAGAAGCAATGAAGTACCCCCCCCCCATTTATTGAAGGATCGGTATCCTCTGGGATCACTGTATTTCTCAACTGTAGATTTAGCACCTGTCTAAAGTTCCAAGAAAAATTCAGCAAAGGTTTTCCCACTCCTCACCCCTTATCCCAGTTTTTAAGTTTTATAGCAGCTGGAGTAAGAGCTTCAAACTCCTAACCCCAGGGGCATTCCCTGGGGCAGACAGCATGAGTGAGAAAGTATGTAGAGCCTTAGGAACCAATTCCTGGAGGGCTTTCTGGGGACTCAGGGGGGTCCTGGTCACGTGGCATACTGCACAGATCAATGATACTTAAAGGCATACAGAGGATAACCTTACACTGGTATAGGGAGGAGCTGCTAATGCCTCCAAGAACTAGTGATGAAAGAGTTGGAGGCAGAGTCTTGGAGTTGGAGGAAGTAGAATACAAACAATCTTCCAATAGCTTCAGTGTTTGTAAAACTATGATTCATACAGAAAAACAGGGAGGGGCAGGGGAGTTGAGTTAAATGTGGTTCCAGTTAGTTGGTAGTGCAATGAGATGGGGCGGGGAGAAAGCAGAGGGACTGGCTGGAGGGGTACAGGTAAGGGATGTCTCGGAGGGAGAATAGGAAATGTTGCCTCAGTAGAGGGGAAATATTTGAAAAGTTTTAGAGTTTAAATACAAACATTACTCTGACTCACCAAGGAATGAAGGAGAGTCCGGTCTAGGCAAGCTTTGGAAACCCAGGCATGGGCAGCAAATACCTTTTTAAATTGCAGTCCTGAGGACTGAACCCAGCAGTGCTCTAGCACTGAGCTACATCCCCAGCCCATTTTAATTTTGAGACAAGGTCTCACTAAGCTGCTTGGGCTGACTTTGAACTTGCAACCCTCTTGCTTCAGCCTCCCAAGTGGATGGGATCATGGGCATGCACCACCACACCTGCATTCCTTTCTTCAGTGTATTCATGTCTCTAGACCCTTAGAGAATTTGATCTTACACTCAAGGCCCTTCAGTCCAACCCTGGTATGTCTGTGTAAAGACTATCTATGGTATACATTTGCTTTAGAGGTGTGTTTAAAAACTGTTACAAACAAAACCACTAGCTCTATAGAGGGTGGAGGAAGATGAGTGGACATAGTGCATTTCCCACTGTCTAAAATGTGTGGACGCTCAGCAAGGAATGTCCTGATTAGTACAGTTGAAAGGCAAAATGGCTTACTGATTCTGTGACTGTAGTTTCATAAAATATTTACTGAGCACCCACAATGCAGTAGAGATAAGCGCTGAGGATAAAGAGGTGATTTAGGCAAAGTTTCTGGAACTCAGGACTCTGGGAGAAAACATAAGTTGTAACAAGATGACTGCATTTGGGAGTGGGGGAACGGGGTCACAGAGGACAATGCCTACAAGCACAGGGGGAGGGCTCTTCAACGACAGAGGCTGTGACCTGCTGCATTTCTGGTCCCCTATTCAAACTGTAAGTTTGGGTAGAAAAAGTGTGCAGCTGAGCCTGCAATGGATCCAGGATACAGCTGCTAAATCTCTACAGTCCTTTTGGCACTAACTGGGCTGGATTCTGCCTGGTGGCCAGAGGCTGCCAAATCTCTGATTTAAGACATTGCCTTTCCAGTGAAAAATAGCTATAATGAAAATAGCTTATGTCTTACATAAACTCTTAGCAATATAACACACACATTATCTTTGAATAGGACCTATAGCATCTTGTTACATATGGACCGTCACACTGGCTTAAAACAGCTATTCTTTGCTGTGTGCTTTTTATCACGATCCCACGAGCTTTATAATTTTAATAGTTCCCACTTGACTCTATCCAGTGATAAATCTGAAACCTTCTCCAAAAGGACCTTTCTCAACATTTTAATAGTTTGACCTTGCCTTTATGAACTTAAGTCACAACTTTCCTGAGCTTCGGTTTCATCAACTATAAAATGAGCACAATAAAGTCCAAAGCACCAGATAGCAGTAAACTTCAAATGAGATAAATATAGGTGAAAGCTGCAGCCTTTTTGAGAAGTTATCCTCACTTTAAATCTGAAAGAGAAGTCTTACAACCATGCATCTTGACCCCAAGATGCAATACTTTGGAGTATGAAGACGAGATGAATTTTCTGCGAGCCATGACTTGAAGAGGCCAGAGAGGAGGAGTGAAAGGTGATCAGTCTGTGGTGGAATCTGAAGCAGATCAGCTCACCCGCCAGGTTTCCCTTAGCTCTTACCTTGCTTCTCTCTCTCTCTCCCTCCCTGTTTCCCTCTTATGCAGATAGAAATGTTGACCTTGCTAAATGAAAGTTTACTACTCCTTTAGTGCAAAAAAAGGGCCCTGAAATCATGAATGGTTTCACTGTTAAAAAAAAGTGGGGGGCTCCAAGGATAGCACTTAATACAACGTAATGCAGCTGGAGCCCAACTAAAAACCAAGCGATTGACGGCAACATTTCTATATGGTATGACTCAGGTATATAAATCTGTTCATTCACAATGTAAAAAAAACACAGTCCATATGCATTTGAGAATTGTCTAACTTTAAAGACTGATGAGTTTTTTTTTTTTTTTTTTTTTTCCGGGACCGGGGATCGAACTCAGGGCCCTAGTGCTCAGCGGCAAGCACTTAGCCCACTGAGCTGTACCTCCAGCCCCCATGACTGATGAGTTTTAAAAAACACTGAGATTAGCTCAGTGTAATGGTGCACACCTATAATTCCAGCTACTCAGGAGGCTGAGGCAGGAGGATTGGAAGTCTGAAATTAACCTGGGCACTTAGCAACGTTGTGCGTGGAAACAAACAGAAAGGATTGGAGATGACAATGCCAGAGAGTGCTTGCCTAGCATGTGTGAGGCCCTGGGTTTAATCCTTAATAGCGCATAAACACAAACAACAGAAAAATACAGAGGCTGAAAGAATCTCAGTTTGACAGTTTAAAAACCCCGAGTTAGGCCATGAGTTAAGCAACTGTTTTATCCACTGAAAGATTTTGCCAAATAAATTGTGTTGAGTTTTCTTAATTTAGTATTTCACAATTAAATTATATTGCTTACTGTTTCCTGAAGTCATCTGTACAAAGACATTTCCCCGCCAACAAATTTGTATTTTAGGCACTTTTTGCCTATGTGCCAAATTATATACATTCATTTTTACCCATTTTTAAAATAATTTTTGATTTATTTATGAGTTATTCAGTTGGATTAAATATTTTACTTTAGGATATATTTAGGTTTTCCCCAACATGTGCCAAAGTAGTGGCTAAGGAAATATGTGAATGTTTACCTTTTGTTTAAATATCATCTGTAATGCACACTACCATTTTGATAAAAAGTAACGACTGTCAGTTATGAGACTTACACATTAGCAACTTTAGAACGAGAAGCAATACATGAAATAATCAAAGCAACCAACTTCAGTAATACAGATGTCTATTTTATTAAAAAAGTTACAAACAGGTGGACTGCAGGGTCGTCTTACAAAATGACAAGAATGAAATCTATTGGAAAAAATTTACTTTTACAAATCTTTATAGGTAATTGTTCAATGTTTGTACTTGTTATTTGAGATTTTTTACCGTTCACTGATAAAGTTACAGTACATTAGATCCATGATAATAGGTTACATGATTTTATTTGCAGAGCCCTACTGCAGTGATTTGAACAACTCCTAAACAGATGCCATAGTAAAGACAAGACATATATTGCATTTAATATTAATTTATTATCCTATTAGGCAACATGCAATCTATTGAGGAAGCTAAAATAACTTTTGGTCCCTTTTCTTAAAATGTGCTGGAGAAACCATCTTTAAAATCACTTTCCCCTGATTCCTGCGATCCTACGTGAATTCAAGTTAAATTTGCTGCTGAGGTCAATGACAGTGAATACTGTATTAGAGAGAGATGTGGAGGGGGGGAGACAACAATATTCCTAGGAAAGGAACACTTTTAAAAATCAATAATCTGCAGAAAACTTAACCGTGAGTTATTTGATTCCTTTAGAATTTCACAAAGCTAAAAAGGCGACTCAAAATCACTTAACCGACCTTGAAATGAGTGCTTGGTTTAAGTTTGGTATTAAAGTGCAAACTTAAGTATTCATTTGAAGCAGTTTATATATAAGGAACAATGTTTCAATTGCCTTTATCTTTTTAATCTCACCATAAAATTCAAAACTCAAGAATAAGAGTTCATTTTGAGGGAATTTGATCAGGAATCAAATGCAACACGATTTAAAAAAAGGAAATCAAAGTTTAATCCATTTCTACTCAATAATTAATGGTCACGCTGACCAATAAATCACATGAATGTAGGTACCACTTTATTTGAACATCACACACAATATAAATTCAAAATTTGCCACACCCTTCCATAAACCATCACTGCATATATTAGAGCTTTCCTTGACGAAGTTATTGAGCTATTATTATAGGTCAAAGGTATAGTTTTGGTTTTTTGTTTTGTTTTACTTAGAAGCATGTTCAAATGACTAAAGCTGGGCTCCTAAAATCGAGAACTTTGGTGCAGTAGGAGAGCTGTTGTTACTAACTTCTGCAAATTAAAAGCACAAATAAAAATCAAATAAAAACCCGACAGCAAAATACTGTCAACCTTACACAATTAAAAAATCATTGTTAGGAAAAGCATTCATTGTCATGATGTTGAAACTGAACCAAAAGATTACTCTTTATGTTTTCTTTCTGTTTCTAGACCTGCGTTACTGTTAAAATGTTCAAGTATTCAGACAAAATGTGCTGATTAGGTAAACAACATGGAAGGCAATGGCTATTAGAATGCACATTTGCAAAAATAAAAAATAGCCCAGAGACTTGGTGCTATCTTCCCTCCTGTTACACAGATTTTGTCTCTACTACGAACATGCTTCTTGAGAAATAACTAAAAAGCAAGTGTGATAGTGCAAGGAAACTTTAACAAATATTGCTTTAAACTATTATTCAGAAAGATAAATATTAAGAACTAGAAAGTGTATATGATTTTACTTGAATTCAATTTTACATGTGCAGAAGTCTACTAGATGTCAATTACAAGCCTGACAGGCAAAGCTGAGCTATCTCTGTTTAGGTATACAATTAATTTACCATGGATACAATATCCCTTTTCAAAAGCATTACTAAGTAGGTCATAACTAAATTTAGAACTTCACAGAAAGGAAAATGTTACTGCCGCAATTCAATGCTGTAAATGAGATTAACACATGTGAAAACCTAATGGAATCAAACACTTAACTCTTCAGCTAAGTACAGTCAATTTCCAATATCAATTGTAACTTTCAGAACATGTTAATTACGAAAACACCACAAACTGGATTCGAGGAAAGGGATATTCCATCCATACAGGTAAAATGTGATCTTTAGTTTCTTTTTACAACACTGCCACACGTAAACAAAGTCTCAAAATATTAACCAACCATTTAAAGGAGAAAGATTTTACAAATAGGGTGAAGCACTGGTACGAGGTAATATACAGAAGTAACCATTTGTTTAAGGCTCAATTTTTTTCTCCATTATAACTTTCTTTTAAAAGGCATTGAGTAGGTAATACTGAGTTTGAGTGTTTAATAAATAGAAGTTGAGAAACTGATTAAAGAAATCAATTAAAATATTAAAAATTAATCCTTGCATATTAACTATCAATAAGAACTTAGAAAGCTATAAAAGGACTGACTGATAAAGAACAGATTTTAAATGTATGGTAAACGTGCTAAGCATTCCTGTGTAAGGTCATTGGATCTTGAAGGCCAAAGACCTTAAGCACTTAATCAGATGTATGGCAACATGCTGTAATAGAGACAGGTTTACCAAGGCTCAGGTCTGCAACCCAGGTTGTAAAGTTCTCCAAAGCAGCATCTGTGCAAATTTCCTCTGAGTTTTATCTGCAATTAAGATAAACACACCATAAAAATGTAGAAATATAAATTATAACTTTAAACAATAACAGACAACAGACCCATGCAGAAGTGGTGACAAATGTAAGAATCCTACGTCAGAATTTTATTGTGTTCTCCATCCGTTTAGGTGAAAACATAATTTTTTGTGATGCTGCAAAGCCATTGAAAAGTAGCAGAACAGAAATGATGCAGTGGATATAATATACCGCATCTGTGTAACCACACTACCTTGTTTTAATGTGATTCCACTTTTTACTTATACTTACATAATTTTTAAAATGTTTGTACTGGTTTGAATGATCTTATAATTTAATAGCTTTGGCAAATAATGTCCCTAATTTGAAGTTGATCTTTTCATACTTTATCTGTATTAGAATTAAATCCAAGGTAATTATGAGCTAACTTGATATTATGTTAGATTTTCCAAAATCTAGCTTTTTGGGAATTTGAAAATAAAAGATGTGATTCAATCAAAGTTTAATTCAATCAGAGTTTACTGAGCATCTATGAGCTGCCCTGGTTTTGGCTAGATGCTTATTCACAGCAGTTCACAGTTCGCATTTCCCACTCTGGTCTGCCTTTTGTAGATATACTATTCCCAAGAATAGGAACTTCTGTGATTGGGATTCCTCTGACTCTGCTCTTGTAGCTAATAGATTCCTGCCCTTCCATTTAATACTGGGGGAAAAATCTATCATTCCTACAGACACAACGTCCTTCAGCTCTGCTGAATCACCAAATAGCTTCTAGAGGAATGGAATTATGTTTGCTTTTTAATGTGGGAGATAAAAGATATTATGATAAACCCAGAAACAAAAGAATAGCAACTATGAAACAATGCCAAGCAAAACTGGCAGAAGATCTCTAGGGGCTGTACCAATGTTTATACATGCATAATTTTAATTTCATTTGACAACTACACTTCTATTGTATTCAAAGATCCAGAGAGAACACTTTACTAGTAGCTATACATGAGAACTTTTAAGGACCATAGCTTTGCTCATATTGAAATTCAGCCACCTAAATATATTTGGAAAAAAAGTTTTCTTCTTTAGAAACTATCAAACATTTTTTTTCTAATTCAAATTAAGATTTTCTGCACTAAAGTTAATTGTTAATTAGGACATGGATTATTTAAGTTTGGGCAAATCCAGCTTTCTCATTATTAAAATAGTGACGAAAATACTTTCCTCACAGGAAATGCTGTTGTAAATATCATACAAGGTAATATGTGAAAGTATTTTATAAAATGACTATATGGGTATTATTTGCATTTCCCAAATATTTTATTACACTTCTATAGGATTTTCATTGTTTTGGTACCAGGAATTGAACCAGGGACCTTGCGTTTGCCAGGCAGGCACTGCGCTGCTGAGCTATATCCCTGGCCTTATACACTTCTAGGAGACCAAGGACCTTTGTGGGATTTTTTCCAGCTTAGTCTAAATTTCTATACCAACTTAAGCACAACAGTATTTTGTTACAATATACAGGTAATTCATCACGAAGACTTTTCAGTAACTCAGACTACATTTCCTACAATTCACTTGAATAAGTTTCCTATACATTTTACTCTACATTTCTTCAAAAGAATCATAAAAAACGAAATTTTCAAATAGATTTGTTTCCTAAATATGAAGATTTATCAAATGTGATGATTTCATAGCTTAGGCATTCTCTGAAGTCAAATAAGAAAGTAGTTATGATTCATATCATGCTAAAATAAACAT